>CAUZXS010004356.1:0-40000 GCA_963585895.1 Sepioteuthis lessoniana | reverse complement strand
TAAACGCAACCGCTTCTTTCATGCAGACACACACATACTCACGCTTGCACACACACACACACACACACACACACACACACACACACACACACACACACACACACACACACATACATACGCAAATACACTATATGTATGTTTCTGCTTATATCGCACCAATATTGAATTTCACATGCAAATATATTTTCTGTTTGTAACTTTTGCTTCACAATTTGAGATGGCAGATGTCTCTTTAAAACTTGTCAGGTACATGAGTGTCAAAGGTATTTCCTCACGACCAGAGGTGTAAACTGAAAACCATATTCTGCGTCTTTTGCATGATAGAACATTAGAAACATCCAGACACTTTAAATTAGGAAAAAAAAAAAATGATCGTTTCATTTTATGACATATGTAGCAGATATCTTTGCCACTGAATTTTTTTTATCAATGCATTAAAGCGAATATGTGTTTATGTATTTACCCAGCCCCACCGCCACGGGCAGGTTGTGATAAAAGGTCAAGAGTAAAGCTGGTTTGCATTTAGAGCTTTCTTTCTTTTAGGCTGGTCGCTATATGGCACCCACCGAGGTCCAACTAACTCATCTCCAACAATTCAAGCCCAAAATGTAGCGTCTTACTGGTGCCTTAATACAGGATTCTGCTCTTTCTTTATTACCTGACCCACAATCCATCTATACGGTCTTTAAGACTACGTATTTTCCCAAAGTTAATTCTTAAGCGTGGAAAAGCTGATTTGAATACAACGTTTTCCTTCTCCTACGCTGGTTTTCTATCCGAAGCTACCCAGTCCATCATGTTATTTATCTGTGGCTCGGATGGAAACACATGGATTCATAACTTTCCCGAGGGTATTAGCACGAAGTGAAATGCACTCAGCATCGCTTTAGATTTGAGCTCGAGTTTCCGATTCCATTTCGTACGCTAAGTGCGCCTCCTCACGTCAAGCGTATGATTGCACACACATTTACATAGAAATTCTCAATACGCCAATCTTTCAAACTCAAGTTTTGAGGAATAAAAAAAAATTCTGACAACCCCGATTTTCGTGAACATTAAAGCGATTATACTCGGTTTGGTTTCTTTGTTTAATGGCATATCTATCTTCGAGGATAATTTAAATCTAAAGCCATACTTGTAAAATATTAGTAGTAGTACTATTTAACTCATTGCTAGGGAATAAGGGGGTTCATACCTTTCCCAAAAGTATTAGTCCAAAAGTGACCACAATTGCTCGACTGGAGTTCGAACTCGCTTACTTTGATGTCACAGTCTAAAACGTGGGCCATAACGCCAAGCAAGATGGTACTTTATCAGTAGATTGGCATTGTATCCTTTCTATCCCATTTTATGTATATATACATATTTGGACACAGCTGTAATCGAACAATTCGACCCAATTAAGTGGTTGGTTGGTTGGTTGTTTGGGTTTATAACATATCAACCTTTGTAGGGTATCTAATGCCAAATCCACTTTTAGTTGTTTGGGTTTTATGGCATATCAACCTTTGTAGGTTATTTAACGCCAAATATATTTATATGAAAATAGTTCTATTTCAAACAATTCAGTTTAGGATAAGTACGCAGTTTAAATGCAAGTACAGTTTAATTGTAAAAAAAAAACACTTTTATTTCAAGCTACTCAGTTTGATCAAGCAGACCTAATTCAGCTAATTCAGTTTAGTATAAGTACAGATTTTGTTTACACACAGTTAAATGTTAAATATTAAACAAATCAGTTTAGTGTAAATACAGTTTCAATGTAAAAAAAAAACAGTTCCATTTCAAATTATTCAGTTTAGCATATGCACGCAGTTTAAATAATTGTCAAAAACATTTCTATTTCAAGCAATTCAGTTTAGTCAAATAATTCAGTTCAGCATAAGTATGCTGTTAGTTCTATTTAACCCATAGATAGGACCATATCAGGTGCTGTCGGGCCAGAGTGAACTTGGGAGCGATGGCAATAAAGGGTTACTCATCATTCTCCAAAGCCCCAGCATTACTGGAACCTCACCATCAGATTGTTTAGTGTCATATCTAGGACACTAATCGGAGTGGGGGGCTTACCCCTCTGCAGAGATGCAGTCGGTGTATTCTACAGCCCCAGCCGCCTGGGCAAAAATCAACTTTTATACAAATAATCAGTTCTATTTCAAACAGTTCAGTTTAGCATGAGTACACAGTTTAATTGTCAAAAACATTTCTATTTCAAGCTATTCAGGTTAGTCAAACAGTTCTAGTTCAAACAATTCAGTTCAGTATAAGTATTGATTTTGTTTACATACAGTTAAATGTCAAAACTGTTCTATATTAAACAATTCAGTTTAGCTAAGTACAGTTTCAATGCCAAAAACAGTTCCACTTCCAACAATTCAGTTTAGCATAAGTACGAAGTTTAAATGTAATTATACAGTTTAATTGTCAAAAAAATTTGTATTTCAAGCTATACAGTTTAGTTAAACAGTTCTATTTCAAGCAATTCAGTTTAGCATAAGTACACCGTCTAGTTCTATTTAACCCATAGATAAGACCCTATCAAATGCTACCACTCCGGGCAAGAGTGGACCAGGGAGCGATGGCAATGATGGGGTGCTCTGCATTCCCCAAAGCTCCAGCATCATTGGAACCTCACCATCAGATTGTTTAGTGTCATAACCAGGACACTAGTTGCGGGGTGGTGGTTACTCCTCTGCAGAAGTGTAGTCGGCCGACTAGGCAACCAATTAAGCGGTTATACTCAATTATTTTAAATTGAAACCATATTAATCTATCCAAACAAATGATTATTTTTTAAGTGAAATTATTGAAACCATAAAATTGTATATGAATCATTTGTATTAGGGAGAAATAATTGAATCCTAACAACAGAGCAAAAATTATTTGGATTAGATAGGAATACTTGATGGGATATAACTGTGTGCGAAACACTGTTAAGAAATGGCAAAAAATCTAAATATATACCATATACGCGATTCCTTAACCTCTAGGCATAAAATGACCCTAGACGGATTAAAATGCTATTAAGATCAATCAATCAATCAGTGAGGGAGTCACAGCGGTGTAGTGGTTAAAGCGTTAGGCTACGATATTGTAGTAAGCGAGTTCGAACTCCATTATCGCTTCTCCGTTCACTGTCGGACAAATACCTTTCCGAATGGTACAAAACCCCTCTTCTTCCTAGATAAATACCATAGCTACTTTCCTTCTACAAGGGTGGCTTTGACATTAAATAATTCACGAAGGTTGATACGCCGTTAAAAACAAAGAAACGAAGCTAAAAGAATCAATCAATTATTCAAAACAGCATATGAACATTTTAAACACAGGAATTTTCAGTCTCTTCTTTCGATATAAAGTTTCTTTTAATCATTCTTTAATGAAAAAGTTAAATTTAAAAATAAGATTACGTAACAGATAACTTTTTCTTCTATGAGAGAGAGAGAGAGAGAGAGAGAGAGAGAGAGAGAGTCGGGCAGCATCGGCTAGAGAAATGAATACAAAATTGGTTGTCAGTTCGTGCGTACCTTTACACTTATCAAGAAATTCTGTCATGTTTAAAAAACAGTCCTTAACGTCTATGAGTTTATAATGACATCATTACTTATTTAAATTATTCCTCTTGCATCTTGGCCAAACTGACGATTATTTCTTAATACTTAGCAGGATTTTAACTGGTTTGTCTTGCAATCGTTCCGAATGGGGTATCGACAAACAAAGCATTCTGGTCTCGTTTAAGCTATGAACAGGCACATGTGCTAGACTCATGTAATATCTAGTGAGTTCAAGTTCAGCAGGCTCATTTGGTTTACATTGCGGTAATTGAGCCGATGACAAGCAATAGTCCAACAGAGCACAAGTCCCACCTCTTGCCCAACCTCCCCTTTCTTAAAACCCCACTATAAAAAAGACCTTGTGTCAAGTCCTGTCTGGTAGGAGGCAGAAATAAATAGCCATTTCTAAATGGATATCTTTGATTTGCAGGTTCCGCTTGAAAAATCAGAGGGTCATTTGTGTTGAGAGCAAAAGAGTTTTGACCACTGTTAAATTGTAGAGCAATAAAACATAGAAATTGGGCAGAGGCTCAGAATCTCGCTTTTATCATGTAATGTTATACCCGTAATACTAGTAATACCGTAATACTAGTAATGTATACCCGTCAACCAGAGAAAATGGGTTTTCCCTTCGGTTTATTCCCAACACAAGTTGAACTCCATAGCGGGTGGTGGAACATAGGACCAATGGATAATAAACCATAAATATGGTTTTTCTAAAAAAAAACAGCAACAAGAAAACAACCAAAAAGGAACTAAAAAACAACAACTAATGAATAAAAAACTTTTTGTAATATACTACTGCTAGGTTTTAACATCAACAAGTTACGGCCCACACCCACGCAATGCTTGCCTTTTACTGGTCATGCCTTGCATCCATCCAACGCTTGCCCCTCAATGGTTACGGCCTACGCCGTACATCCACACAGCACTTATTTCCGGCAGGATGTATCTGTCAACAACATCCGCCGGTTTCATCGCAGGTCAAGGTGATATATCACACTTTCTGAATCAGATTCTGACACAGAAGCCAACGGATTCCAAAGATATATTGTTATAGAATTAATGGAAGAAACACTTCTAAACAAATTGTCACACTTTCTTATTGAAAAGGGAATAATTAGCTGAACGAATCCGAAATCAGTAAAAAAAAAAAAAAAAAAAAAAAAAGGAACGGAAACCTCTAGGTTGAAGTAACTGAAAAAAACATGCCGACAACTTACTGAAAATGGAAAGTTCCATAATTATAAATGAGAGGTTAAATTCTTGTAAGGGAAGCTGTGAACTGAGCTTAGCAACAGAAGAAGATGAAAAAAAAACGGCATTACGTAAGCAGGTTCTCTTGGATTACAGAAGAATTAGTATTAAAAAGAATGATGTTAATATACTAACCAGCATCTACATATTCACTTTCAACTCGAGCTCAATTCCAAAAGGAATAACGTTAGGTTTCATGGGTGAAATATTGGGACTCTACGTACTAGCTCCATTACGATGCTTCAAATAGCAGAAATTTGACCACCACAAGGATATATAGAGGGCCACAAGCCTAGTAAGTGTGAAGAAAATAATCTATTCCATACTGAAGACGAGGGAGAGGAAATGTTTGAATTGCCATGAGAACCATTCTGCTTTCTTTAAAACATGTGGATTGTATAAAAAGGAAAAAGAAATAATGCAAATCAAACACAAAAGAAATATACCCTTCCCAGAAGCTTGAAAGATTGTGAAGTCCTATATGGGAACACAATCATATGCTAGTGTAACGCAAAAGACCAATTTGATCCAACAATCAGAAAGTAAACAAGAAAATAAATACAATGAGCACATTGAAAAACTTGTAGAATTGAGTGCAAGCGAGTGGACAAATTTCCAGGAAATACTGAGCTCAAAAAGAATCAAAAAGACTATGAAGCGAAAACAGAGAATAGGCCGGGTTCTCCTACAAAAACTATTTCACCAAATAGCAACACTATTAAACCAAAGCACCAAAGATCTCCTATCCGTCCACCAACATTCAAGGTGAACAACGGAAAAAAAAAAAAAAAAAAGAAACAAGAGACTTCACCAAAGGGGAATAATCAGTTGGTTTAAAAGACACAGGCTCAGCCCAGTTCGACACCTACAGAAAAATATCAAGCTAATCAAAAGGCCCAGCGGCCCCTATAAAATTTAGAAACAGATCCAATTTATTGGAAAGAATTGAAATAGAAGAGTCTTACCCAACAAAGGTAAAAGCTAAGAAATCCCTAAAAATCCCTCCATTGCACTCGGATTAAATACAATAAGAAATGAATAATACTACACTCATATAATGGAACTGCAGAGAAATTAGAGCAAATTATGAAGAACTTCTATTACTCCAGACTAAATCCAACCCCAATGTAGTATGTCAACAAAAAACATTCCTCGAAGACATAAACCAGCAAGCCATTATAAACTACAACTCATATAACCACCCACACAAAGATGGAGACAAAGCTTCTGGAGGTATTGCGATCATAGTTAGGAAAGATATACCCCATCACCAGATCAACATAGACAGTGAACTCCAAGTGATTGCTGTCGGGACAACACTGCACAAACCAGAAAACATCTACTCTATCTTCATTTTACCACCTGCCCGAGCGGAGGGGTTGGGTAAATAGCACCTGATCTAATAAAAGATACAAAATTAAACAAATCAATGACACCAATTCTCAACCCCCCCCACCTTAACAGTCATAATACTATGAGGTGTGTCTGATAACTAACAAAAAAGCCAGGGATCTGGAAAAGTAATCAATAGTAATAACCTCTGCATCTGGAACGACAACATATCTCAACCTATCTACCGGCTCCTACTCAGCTATCGATATCACTCTGCCTATTTAAGCTACATGGATTACAAACGAAAGGTCCATAACGATCCTTGTGGCAGTGACCATTTCCCCATAATACTAGAAATTACTCAACATATCCATGATAACAACCAACTTCCCTGTTGGAAAACAAATAAGGCCAACTGACAACAATTTAAAACATTATGAAATAGAAGACTGGTCGAAGATCCAAACAGCGCAGTTCTAATAAAGCACAGAAACCGTAATAGTGATAGCAAATGAAACTATAGAAAAAACCTCACCCTCAAACAAATGCAACACTCCCTGGTTTAACAATGAATGCTAAATAGCAATTCGACTGCGAAATGCTGCCCTCCGTAAATTCAATAAAGAACTCTCTACTAGCAACCTAAACTCCTTCAAAGTGCTCAGAGCAAAGGCGCGGAAAACCATTAATCCAGCCAAAAAGATCAATTGGCAAAATTATGTAAACCAACTTAATTCCTCCACCAAAACAATCACAGTCTGGAAAATCACCCGAAGAATTTCTGGGAAAAATCAGTGTATTCCTCCCAAGCACCTCATAAAAAAAAACGCTAAAGTCACTAATATAAAAGATATTGCCGATACACTGGCTGAGACCTCAACAAATTCATCCAAGAAGAACGCCAACAATTTCTCAACTACAAAGACAAGACAGAAAAATAGAAGCTGAATTTTAAATCGGAGAACACTGAAAGCTATTATTGATTCTTCTAAAAGAAGCCATCCAAAAATCCCACAACATTGCGGTCGGCCTAAATGAAATTCATTACGAATTTCTCTGACAACTACCCACAAAATATTTTGACTACTTACTAACTGCTTTAAATGACATTTGGAAAAATAGTAGATTCCCAGAGTCATGGAAACTAGCTACCATCATCTCCATACCAAAACAAAGAAAGAACAGTCTTTATCCATCAAAATATCGACCAATAGCATTAACAAGTTGTCTTTGCAAAACTATGGAACGTACGATCAACAAAAGGTTAGTTTGGTTTATTTACCGACTCCCAATTCGACTCCCAATGGATCATGTGGTAAACTTGGAAACCTCCATAAGAGAGGCAAACATCGAAAAGCAACATCTCGTTGCAATATTCTTCGATTTAGAGAAGGCATACGAAACCAGCTGGAAGTTTTGTATTATTAAGGACCTACATAACATGGGATTGAAAGGCAGACTATCAAATTTTATAAAAAGCTTTTCTTTCGGATAGGAAATTCCGAGTCTGCATTGGATCAATCTTTTCAGACATTCAAAATCAAGAAGTGGTAGTCCCTCTGGGGAGTATACTGTTAGTAACGCTCTTCAACATAAAAATCAATGGCATTACCAATTGCCTGAAGACTGGAATTTGTTCGTTGATGACTTCTGCATTACCTCTAGATCCAAATACATGCGTACAGCAGAACGTCAACAAAATAAACAAATTGGTAATCATGAACAGCTTTAGGGTTTCTAAAACAAAAACGAAAGGCATGCATTTTTTCCCAATTCAGAAAATTGCACAAAAACCCTGCACTAAAGCCTGACAGATCAGAGATTCCGGTAGTTAGTCAATATAAATTCCTCAGCGTTATTTTTGACAAAAAAAAAATCCCTCTCTTATAATACCTAAAAGATCATGTCGCAAAAGATTGAAACTCCTCCGTGTAATAACCCATAAAGACTGAGGTGCAGGCCAACAGACCTTGCTGAAATTATATAGGACTTTAATCCCCTCAAAAATATACTATGGCTGCTACATATATTGAGCAGCTAGAAAATCCTACCTGAAATCATTAAATACATTCCACTGTTAAGGATTGAGAATCGGCTTTTAGAACATCCCAAATGGATAGCCATTACTCTGAAGCTTATTGAACCACATCTAAAATTTATATTTACAAAATTAGGTCTGTAGTAAAATCAAATCACTTCCAACCAATCCGGCTTATGACTGCCCGTGGTGTAATGGTTATCGTCGTAGGAAATGGACACGGCGACACGAGTTCAAATCCTGGACCAGGCTAATTGCATTTCACATAGCACTAATACCCTTGGGAAAGGTATGAATCTAATTATTCTCCCTCCAGCTATGGGTAAATAGTAGGGCAGACTAGGTTATTCAGCTTTGGTGAGGCAACTAGTCTAAGAGAAGGAAAACCCTGAATTCAAACCTGTTAAACTCTGCTTAAAAATTGCCCTTGTATCATATCCTGCCCGAGCGGAGGGGTTGGGTAAATATGTATGACTGCATTTTCAACCCCAAACGGCAAACCATATTTGAGCAAAATGAAAAGCCACAAAAACTTTTGGCCTCTGCTTGAAACTCATGCTGGATGACACAGACATTTTACTCACAAATTTTCACGATATCGTTCAACTAACTACTTATTGCCAAGTCAGCTGGGACTGTGGAATACGCTAATTGCTTCTCTGAAGAGGGGTAAGACCCCCCTAACCTGTGCCTGAATATGAAACTAAACAATCTGATGGTGAGGTTCCAGTAATGGTGGAGATTTGGGGAATGCGGAGTACTCTTTCATTGCCATCGCTCCTAGGTCTACTCTGGCCCGGAGTGGTAGCACCTGATAGGGTTCTATCTATGGGCCAAATAGAACTAAACTGTATTGGGTAAGATTGAAATATTTTTGCATTTAAACTGCGTATTTATGCTAAACTGAATTGTCTAAAATAGAACTGTTTATTCGTATAAAGATGGATTTGGCATTAAATAACCCACAAAGTTAGATATGCCATAAAACCCAAACAAGCTGACAACTTAATCAACCTCTAGTTATCCTTGACCTAAATAAGCTCATTAAAAATAAAAATCACCCCTTATCTATCTAGAGAAACTCCACAACATTCAGGAAAATACCCTAATCACTTGCACATTTGCACAGATGGCTCCAAAGACAGCAATGGAACCGGATGTGGGAGCAGTTTTCAACAAGAAAATTATGAAAAAATGCCTCCAAATAGAAGTCTCCCTATTTACCAACTGAATTCTGGGCCATAAATTTGGCACTTAAGTTTGTTTCAAAAAACAACTCGAAAAAATTTATTATTCATTCAGACTCCATCTCTGTTTTGCAATCTATTAAGAATAAAAACCCGGATAACCCTTTTATTGTCAAACTCCTTAACAAACTCAACTCAATAAACCATAGCAAAAAGGTGATATTCTTCTGGATCCCAAGCCATATAGGAATCCAGGGAAATCTTCTAAATGTTCCTGTGGAAACCAATACACAGAAAACCATATTTTGATTGAATGCACACACCTCACCTACACTCGAAGAAAGTTCTACAACATTAACAGCATGAAGGAACTAATCGTAAAAATAGACCCTAAGAATATTATAAACTTTCTGAAAAGAATCGGCCTCCTATCAAGGATGCAGGCTCATGTGTGATCAATACTTACAAACAAATTATTAACATTATATAGAACTGCTAGTTTTAAATAGCAATACTTGGAACCATTTAACTGTGTGTAAACAAATGAGCTCTGGCTTGTTTAAAAATGTTATCTAGAAAATATACGTTTACAAATCGTACATATTGGATACATATGTATAAACAGGATTTGGCATTAAATTACCTATAGCAGTTGATATGCCATAAACCCCAATAATCAACCAGTCAACAAATAAAGCCATTGACTGACATGAAACTTGTTATGGCTTGCGTTGAGATTTTTATTGATATTTATCAAAAATCCAACTAATTTAATTTTTCATGTATCATACGCACTCCCTCCCAGGTGCGTATTTTACATAAGAACCAAATATTGATTTTTTTCTCGGCTACCTTAGTGTAACTGAATATTTTTTCTACTTGAAGTTGAAAATTGAACTAATCTAAATAAAACGGCTTTCTTTTAAGTATGGTGATTATAAATGCATAATAGGCACTTTCCCTCTATTTTCTCTGCGTAACCAGACATTGGCATATGGTTAGAGCGTTCGCCAATGGCCCATGAGACCGGGGTTCCATCCCAGGTCGGGTCATACCAAAGACCTTAAAAAAAGGGTACTTGACGCTGCCTTACTTAACACAGCATTATAAGGTAAGGGTAAAGTGGAGCAATCCAGTGAAAGGAGTAGCGCCCTCCCTTACACCTTGGTGTGGTAGCTATCGAAAAGGGAGCCTTTTGGTCGCCCTCGACTACAGTCGCTAACTTTACTTATTTATTATACTCAGGTGCGTATTATTCATGTTCACAGACAGATATCAATGTAAATTACTCGATTTGTTTTGATTGAACACCGGCTTATTGGCCTAGTAGGTACAGTGTTCGCCAATTGTCTGGGAGACCGGGGTTCAATCCCAAGTCGCGTCATACCAAAAACTTTAAAAATGGTACTTGTTACCTCCTTGGTTAACACTCAGCAATATAAGGTACGTATCAACGATAAAGTGGCACAATCTAAGGAAAGGAGTAACGCTCCCCTACACTTCGGTGTAGTAGCTATTGAAAAGGGAGCCTTCGGGTTGCCCTCGACTACTGTCGCTAACTTAGATGTTTATTTATCTTCATTAAATTTACTTAAAAGGAAAAGTAAGCATTTTAGTGTTAAATACGCACGGAACATTTTGTGTATAATAAATCAATAAAGAAATTTATTTAAACTTCTGAAACATTTATTCTGGAAATTAAGCGCCTCGAAAGATTCTAATCCGGAAAGAGATTTTACTGAGAAAAATTGTAAGTATTGATCAAGTATTACAGTTATCGTTCTTCGAAATGGAATCGGAAACCCAAGTTCAGATCCTTACTTAATTCGTAAGTGAACTATTGAAAGATGCTGAGGAATTAAATATATACTTCACAGCAGCTTTACATAAAAAAAGAGAGCTTTAGTAATACTTTGAACAAAGGGAAACTCCCTGAAATATACTTGTTGAATACCATGAAAAAGTTTCACTGTCTTAATTAATACATCTTTAGTCTCAACTGCTTGCGTTTTTATGCAGTTGATCAAGCGTTTTTTGCACAGACTTTTTGCGTGATGGAAAGTAAATGTCCGTTCATCTTCAATTTTGTCAGGTACTATTTCCAGGATTTGTTCAAAACAGCATGCAGCATTCTTGTGTTGTTTCTCTCAACTGAGCTTACTCTGAAACGTTATTTACCTGGCACAGTAGAGTCAAGTCGGCGGGAATTGAATAACAGCTTAGTCTCCGAGATCCCCCCCACCAAAGAGGACCTATTCTCTCACTTAAAAGAAGGGCTGGATTTATTATCTGGTGCATGAGGCATTCCTCAAGGAAGCTAAGCATTTTTCTGACACAATGCTGTGACAGATTCGTTTTCTTCGAGGTACCCAACATTAAGTTAACCATATGTTACATTTAGGCCTCGTGGGGAACTGAATTAATATCGACACTGAAAAGTTTCTTATTCTGAAAGACTGCTTAATTTTTAATTTTATTTTCTATTTTTTTTAATTAAATGTCAGTTAAGTACGACAATAAGTCTCTAGATTTGTCAGCTGTTTGGTGTTGTCACTCTGCTTGTATTACTGTTGAAAATAGCCAACCAAGTTCGTATCTTCGGTTGCTACTTTTCGAAACTGAAGAAATCTTTACTACCAGGTATTAATTACTACATTATGTATAATTGAATTCTAGCAGTACTTACCCATATTATATACGGGTTCTAAGATTATCATTATTAAAGATAAAGGACGCAGAGCTGCTTTTACTCTAAAATTTACGCTAATTATTCCAATTTAAAAGATGTTTACTCTGAGAATGACGTGCAGAGATCGACTTCGGGTTCGTTAGATTTCTGATGCCTTAAAAACGTCTAAAAATTCCAATCAATATGCAATGTTATTTTCCTGACTCGTAGGGGTAGTATTAGTTAATTACTAAGCTTATTTTAGTTACAGCATTGAGTCGAAATTATGGGGCACTCAGTAAGAATTGAACTCACTAATAATCCACCTTGGTGGGATACTATTAACCTAAATTGACTAAAAATGTTTCAAATTATTTATTTGGGAAATTTAAGATAAAATTTATTACGAAAAATATTTAAAAAAAATGTGAATAGGGTAACAGTTTTGACTAGTAGCTACTGCTGCTGTATTCGCCCCTACAACACAATAGCAAGTGTCAATAATTTACTTACCGAGGTTTAGTTTTTCAGGCTCTTTATACGAGGATCATTAAATAAGTTTCCAGCCTTTTTTCGTATGGGCACTATTATTGATAGTACACACATAAAACTCTAGTCCCCTTCGAAGTAATCTCCTCCGGCTGCAATGCATTGTACCGATCCAACAACATCTGGAAGGTCCAATGGAAGTCCTCTTGTGTAAACGTGTTAATGACCTTCGTCACAGCCTCTTTTATCTCCTCAATTGTCTCATAACGACAGCCTCTAAGTTTTTCCTTGAGCTTAGGGAATAACCAAAAGTCACAGGGAGCAAGGTCTGGACTATAGGGAGGCTGAGGAACTGTCTTGATGCCCATCTTGCTCAAATAGTCCGTGACAAGGATGGAGTGGTGGACTGGTGCATTGTCCTGGTGGAAATGCCACTGACCCGATTTGAAGAGTGTTGGCCTCTTCCGACGGAATCTCTTCTTGAACTTCCTTAAAACCCCAACATAGTAACCCTGACCCTAACCGTTTGGCCAACCAACTCTGGTGTATTGACTTCCTTACTCCTCCCACACTCTCATCACCCCTCACAGACTCTCTGTCATCCTTGAATCTCTTATGCCACTCAAAAACTGATGCTCGATTCATGCAAAATGGTCGAAAATCAGTCTAAAGTATTCCATACGTTTCTGTGGCATTTTTTCCAAGTTTAAAACACAATTTTATTGCATATCGTTCTTCTAAAGTGTCCTCACGTCCAGATTGCATTTTTGAAATTCACCAGCTGTGACAATCAGACTTTAGTAGGGTGTATTCCAATTGCAGCTGTAGCTGTTCATTTGAAGCTGAAATCATAAAAATTGGTCAGTCATCTTATAAGATGTATAGTAATAACATACTGAATTTTCAAAAGTCTACAACAATTTTAAATGCCTATACAAAAAAAGTCTGGAAACTTATTGAATGTACCACGTATATCATGCTCTTTGACAACTTCCTTGTTTCTAACTACCTGTTGTATTTCAAATACCAAATTATTCCAAATAGCTGATTTATAATTGGGTTCTGTGCGGTCTTTCTAAAATTATCTATTTTGAATTTGCTTTTGCCATATTTTTGCTCACTTGAAATCAAGCTATATATCAGCCTGCTACTGATTGGACAGGAAGTTACTACTGAGTCAAACTGACAACGCCCCCTCTCCACCCCGCCAAAATACATTTACATTAAAAAAATTACAATGTATTTAAAAAAACTACAATTTATTTATTTTAGATAAAAAAAAACAGGGAACTGAATTTTTTAAAACGGTTGTAATAATTTAAAACGGATACAATAAAGAAAAAAAATTGATGACTGGCAAGCCGTATTGTGAACAGAAGGTCTGGCGGAAAGGAGCGATGTGCTTACCTTGTGATTCCATTACCTTATTACAAACGAAAAGCAAATTATTAGTCCTCACTAACATTTATAGACAGCAGTTTCGTGACAGTTTATAAGAAGAGTACGCGAAAAGCTGTATCTTTTTTTCCTTGACAGCATATACATGTTTGCTGGACTTCTGGTTAACATGGGATGTCAACTCCTTTTAGAAGCTGTCTATTAAGCACACCAACAGACCGCGAGACAGGGACATTCTCGTCCCCAACTTCGTGTTTCATTGAACATGATACCATAGAATTATACACTTCTTAAAGATGTATTTCCTTAGAACTTCAATTTCTCTTATATGTTGTACGTACGCAAAGGACATTTCTTTCTAGAACACTTTATGCAGTCTTTTTGTAGCACATTTCATTTTGTATTCATTATATTAAATTTTTTCAGGCAATAAAATTTATTATTGCTAATCTGTCATGATTGTTCTTATTTTATTCCGTAATAGGAAACTATATCTAAAGAAATAAAAAACAACAAAACAAAGCTTTAAAAGATATATAAATACCTAAGGTAAGTGGGTTGTCTCTCTTGGTCAACCCCACTCTCTAAAGGACATGTATAACACATAAAATTGGTCGGTATACCTTTCAAACTAACCAGTCACTGGATTGCATACGTTGGTGCCATGTGTTAAAAGACATGGCTAATTCTCTTTTTTAACCGATCTCTTTAACCAGTGGACGTTAAATTTGTCTCAGTTACAATTTCAGCTGTAAACGGAAGAGCCGTGTAAAATACGTTAAACTTTGGTATATATGACACAAGAACTTCAGTTAGGTGAGCTATTATATGTTTATTCCAATATAATGTTATATAGCTGCAAACAGAACAATTTGTTTGCGACAGTAATATAATACTCTAAAACTTCCAATGTGTTCATGTTTTTAACTGATACGAACTTTTCTTCTGTTTTCAACTCAACAATCATAGAAGAACAACCTAAAACACCACCTTTGGCAAACAAATTGCTATATTTTGCAAACAAATTACTTGTGCTTACAAATTTGCCATAAAACACAATTCCTTCTTGAAACGCTTGCGTTTTATAAGCTGTCAAATACCGGACTAAACTTTTATCTGAAAGATTCACTGTGTTTTTACAGAGAAGTGTTTTTTCTTTTTTTTTTTTCTTTTTAATTCACTATCACTTCCATTGAGTGTCACTTATTTACGGACAATGGCTAGGTGTGGAAATATTTTCAATGAATGATTTGTCTTTTTTATTCATTTTTGATTTTAAATAATGCTAAGATAATTGTCCCGCTCTTTACCGAATACATTTTGACTGAAGTCTGTTTTTTTTAATTCTTTTTTTAGTGATATGTCTGAATACAAAGAGTTTTGTGTGTGTGTGCATTTAAGTGATAAATAGCTAATTGTATTAGAATGTCAACATGCTTTCCTCAATGTCTTGTTGTTGTTGTTGTTGTTCTTTTTTATTGCTTTCTTTTTTATTTTCTCTCACATTGCTTTTTCTCATTCATTTTCTTTTTTCTTGTTGTTGTTGTTGTTGTTGTTGTTCTTCTTCTTCTTCTTCTTCTTCTTAATAATAATAATAATAATAATAATCATAATGACAATATGCACGTTCATATTAGCCACTGTTATTTCTGTAGTAGGGCACCTCTGACTCGACTAGCAAACTTACACGAGTGAGTTCGAGTCTCATTGATTGCCCCATTCATATAGCCTCGTGCCACATCTAAGCAAAAAGCCTAGTAAATTGCCACTTATTTCTGGAGTGAATGTACTGCTTCCATTCTGTTGGCGGGGCTTAGAATACGTTGACAATTTCCTCTGCCGAAGGATAAAACCTCCACCAAAGGGGTGTTCTGCATCTGGTGGTGAGGCTCCTGGTCAGTAGAACTGGCAATTGTGGAGTACCCTTTCATTGCCATTACTCCGAGGTCTACTCTGATCCAGAGTGGTAACACCTGTTTGGGTTCCATCAATGGGTCAAAAAGATCAGTTTGCAAAAAGGAGTACTTGATATCATATTACAGTGTGCTAAAAAAACTAAGGAAATTACACAGAAAAGGTAAATATAAACGCGCATAAAATAACCACGAATTGGTTGATATGTCATAAGAATTAATCAATCTGTACTGATGTACGTTATTCTTACATTACTGTTTCTGGTCATTTCAGCTGGGGTTTAGAATGTTTTGAGTGTATCTCCCACGAAGGGGTAGATCCTTCCCGCCAGTTTTTAGCGGGAAGGATCAACAAAATCCAACAAACCTGTAGATTTCACGTATAAGAAACAAAGCTCTATCCGATGGCGAGACTCCAGTTCCTTTGCACTGAGGAGCGTGAAGTACCGGTGAGAGTCTCATTCATGAGTCGAATAGATCTGTTTGAGAGAATGTTTAAAGAAATTTTGAACCACATTTATACGGTGGTTCTTTAAAAAATATTGTAAAGATACATTTTTATACGGTATATAATTATATCACGTTATGGTACCACTAAAATGTTTGTAGCGTTAAGAGTTTGTATTAATACTCCTTATCCATCTGCATGACCGTAGAAACCTGATCGTGGTAACCGCACTGACAAAAGTCAAACACAAAACGCTTCCATTTATTTTGCATATACAAAATTTATTGGTGGTCGGAATCCGTCCAGCAGTCAGCCAAAAATAGAAATAAAGAGAAAGAAGCTAGTGCCAGCAAGGAAGAGACAGATATACTGGCGCGAGCGCGCGTGAGAGAGAGAGAGAGAGAGAGAGAGAGAGAGAGAGAGAGAGAGAGAGAGAGAGAGAGAGAGAGAGAGAAGACTTTTGTTATTTTCCTGCTCACCGGCTTTTTTGTGCGTGCGTGATTTCTATCTGCCTTCGTGTCTCTCTTCGTTTTCTCTGTCCATGTCTCTTAGAATCCGTCATATATATATCCCTAAAAATTATTAATTACGTTATCAATCTTGCTAAAGTGACTCGTAAATGCCAAGTCACAAATATTAGCTGATTCTAATGATCCAAAAATTGAATGCGCCCTCCTCTTCCAAGTTGGTCTGTTCTGCTACTAGAATGAATGAGGAATGGAGCGCATTCAATTTTTGGAACGTTGTTTTCTCTGGAAGATCATTCCTTTATCATTTATTCATTCCTTCTAGACCAACTGGTCCTCGAGGCTTCAAGTTGGATGCTTAATTCCTGCTCTAACATCCGCAATTACTTTCTTCCCTTTGTACGACTCACAGTACAGGGTTTTCTCTCAAGCTGTCATTAAATTTTTTGGAACTCATCAATATTCTCGTCCACTCATTCGTTTTACTTCCTTTTCTTAACATTACAAGACACCCCCCAACAATTTGCCTTTGTTATAATATCAATAATTTGTAAGTGAATAATTCGTAGATGACTTTATTTTCATACGAGTCTGAGGTAATTAGTTTGCATATATTTATATGGTTTCAAGTATTGCTAACACTAATAATTCAATATTAATCATGGTCAATATTAATCATTTGTTTGCACTGAGTTAAATGGTTTCAAGTATTTCTCTTTAACATGAGTTGTTTTATTTATCAAGTATTTTTTTATCTTATACTAACAATTTACACACATTTGTATCGTTTCAATAACTAATGATAATAATCCTTAGTAAGTGATTGGACAGATATATTTGACCCATAGATGAAACCCTAACAAGTACTATCACTCCATGTCAGAGTGGGCCTGAGAGTAATAGCATTGAAGGGGTACTCCACATTCTCCAGACTCTAAGACTGGAGCCTTACCATCAGAAACAGTTTAATGTCATACCCAGAACACTTGAACAAAGGGGAAAGACAATGCACCTTATCTGCCTTGAAGCTTTAGGTGTCTTCAAGGAATTCAACATACTTTTGGGATTACAAACAAACATTAGATGTCTCATTAATAAATTTTGATTGTTACCTTGAGAATTTAGATTTTTTTCGATCTTTTAATATAATTGCGACCCCGGACCCTTTTCAGTAAAGCTTTATAGCACTTGGTCTGAAAAATTAGGGAACCCCTGTCTTGGTTTATTTTTTGTTGTTAGTATACATCATTTTTGAAATTGCTTCGTATATATAAAATATTAAAACTTGAAAATTGCCGTGCTTTTTATTTTTTAAATTTTTACCGGCATGGCTAGTGTTAAAATAAAACATAAAATTAAAAAAAATAGCCGACGGAATAGCCGAAAGTGAGCAAATATTCATTATGAATATAACTGCATTGTTTTATGTGATCTGTTTTTCTTATTCTTAGAGAGTGTGTGTGTGTGTGTGTGTGTGTGTGTGTGTGTGTGTGTCACAGTGAACTAAATTGGCCGTTTCGGGGACATTTAGATTGAATAAATAGGAAGAAATGGAATTGGTGACCCGAGTTCAATTCTTGGACGAGGCTTTTTGCGTTTCATTTCACGCTAATGCCTTTGGGAAAGACATGAATCCATGTGATCTCTCCCCCAATTATGTGTAAAAAGAAGAGCAAATTGCTTTCTCTTAGTCTCTATTAAGCAACCAGTCTAGAAAAAGGAAAACTGAATTTAAACCATCTTTGCTCAGCTTAAAAATAATTGACCTAGTGTCACATTCTTCCCATGGAGGAGGGGTTGGTTAAGTACATGCACTAACCCTCATAAAAAATAGCCAGTTTGGTTCTAGCTCACTGTGTGTGTGTGTGTGTGTGTGTGTGTGTGTGTGTGTGTGTGTGTGTGTGTGTGTGTGGACAGTTGATTAAACAACTTGTAAAATAAGTAGAAAGAAGTTCAAAAGATATATTCTTTGGAAAATGCGTCGTTCCACTTGTATTTCAAAAGATATTTGAAGAGGCTGCCAATGACTATACGACAGATAAACGCTTACGTTTTCCTATATTTTTTTGGGGGAAAAACCGAATGTAACCTAGTTTCGTTTACTGATGTGTATCCAAATAAGAGGCCCCTGAAATACACAAATAACATTGCTTACCACTACTGTCTTCAATGTTGATTCGTTATAGCTTTTTCTTTTGACGGCGCAGAATCTACAACCTTTACAAAATAAAACAAAAAACAAAAAAGGTCAAAGTGAAAAAAAAAAAAAAAAAAAAAAAAAAAGGAATAAGTTATCGATGAGGCTTAAACATTCCTTTTTTCACGGGAATCTGATCATATCGTGGGCGTTGTTTGGCCGCGAGAGTTGTTCTACGACGAGAAAATTGTTGAATTGCAAGAGCCGCGAGAAAATGAAATCTAACCAACATTTTCAGGAAGGAATTTTTTTTATTTCTCAATCTAATGTAAGACAAATAACTGCATCCGGTGGTAAGGGACCTGTTCTGGAGCTTATGGGAGTGTAAAGTAACTCCCTTCATTGCTGTTACTCTGAGGTCCACTCTGACCCAGGGCTGTTGTTGCAATTAGGGTCCTATCCATGCCTTAAATAAATCAGGAAATTATTAGCATTTGGAAAGAATACTTAAAACCATATAAATGTGTACACATCATTTGTATGGGATTGGAATACTTGATACCATATAACTATGTGCAAACAAATAACTATTATTGTTAAATAGGAATAGTTACTTGAAACCCGGTACATTTTTATGAATTATTTATGGCTTCAAGTACACCTATCTAATATTAATAAGTATGAGATAGGCGTACTTGAAGCTATATAACTTTACAAACTAATTATTAATATTAAATAAGAAGTATCTTAAAAACATAGTATTGTGCATGAATTACGAGTATAAAGAAGAGTTAGTTGAAGCTATAATTGTTTAGCGATGGTTATCATTAGTAGTTACTTAAAAGCAAATAAATAGTTGAAAAAAAGAAAGACTGACTTCGGCATTAAATAACGCTGCAATGTTTGACGTACTGCAAAAACTAAATAACAAACCAAATAATTCAGTTATGCGTTCCATAAGATTTAGACAGCTGACTGACAAAGCTGTCAGAGTTACTTTGTACCTTTTGGTACCTGCTATTCTGGAGTCTTTTACCCATGTGTATAAACCCAACCCTTCCACCTCGAGCAGAATTAGGCACAAGGTCAATTTTTAAGCGAAGTAAAGCTAGCTTGAATTCATACTTTTTCTTCTCTTAGACTGGTTGCCTAACCAAGGCTAAAGAAATCAGTCTACCCTACTATTTGACCATATCAGTGGGAGGGACAGATGGATTTATGCCTTTTTCGCGGGTATGAACATGAATTGAACTACAAATAGTTTCCTCTAATATTTGAACTTGGGCCGCCGAATCTATTTCTTACGATGGTAACCATTAAGCTAAGCTCACTTCCTTTGTATTTTTCTTTTCCGATGCGATACGAGGTCAATTTTTCAGCGAAATAGTGTTAGCGTGAATTCAGTTTTCCTTCTCCTAGGTCGGTTATCTTACCAAGGCTAAAAAAACCCGGTTGGCCCTACTACTTGCATATGCCTGTATCAAACTAAATGAAATGAATACATTCAGTTTGAATTAGATTTTTGCTTCTAACAATGAAATTATACGTCATATATCTTACATCCTTACTCAAAATCAAAATCGTCTTGTCGGCTGGGGATGTAGAATACGCCGACTGCTTTTCTGCAGAGGGGTAAGACGACTCCCCAATTGAGAGTCTTGGATATAACACTAAACAATCTGATGGTGAGGCTCCAGTAATGCTGGAGCTTTGGGGAATGCGGAGTACTCCTTTATTGCCATCCCTCCCAGGTCAACTGTGGCAAGGAATGGTAGCACCAGATAGCGTCCTATCTATGGGTCAGATAGAACTAAACAGTGTACTTATGCTAAACTGAATTGTTTGAAATAGAACTGTTTAATGCATAAAAATGGATTTGGCATTAAATATCCTACAAAAGTTGACATGCCATAAAACAAAACAAACCAAACTTGTTAGTAATTAGTCTAGGAGTTTTGGGAAATATGGAATACCTCTTCAATACTGTTAATCTCAGGTCTTCTCTGACTCGGTGTGGTAGTACTTGTTGGGTTCACATCTATGGGTCAAATAGAACTATCTAATTATTTACTGTACTTCAAACCATTTAACCGTGTGCAAACAAGTGATTAAGATTAAAATGAATTATTGATATTAGATAGCAATACTTGAAACAATTTAATTATGGGAGAGGCAAGTCCTCGTAGTGTAGTGGTCAAAATGCTGAACTGCGACATCACAGTGACCGAGTTCGAACTACAGTTCTTATGTTCACTTTCGGACTAATATCTTTGAAGAAAGCATGAACCTCCTTGTACCTTAGGTATGGGTCAAATAGTACCACTACTGTACTCCTACAAGGGTGTCTTTGGTATTAAATAACCCACAAATGCCATTAAACCAAAAAACAAAAACAAATCATTTAAGTGTGTACAAACCAATGAATAATAGAAATCTTAGTGTTAGTTCGTAATAATTGAAACCATTTAACTGCAGGCAAATGAATAAATATTGTTGAACAGAATTATTAGTGTCGGATAACAATACTTGAAACTACTTCATTGTGCACAAACAAATGAGCTCTTGTTCGTTTAGAAATAATGTCACCTATAAACTAATCGGCCACAAATAATATATATATATATATATATATATATATATATATATATATATATATATATATATATATATATATATATATATATTCTTCAGTCCAGACAAAGCGGAGTCGGGAATAATTCCGTCAGGACAATTAAATTATTCAAACTTCGAACATTTAAATCTTCCTGGTAAAGAGCTCAATGTAACTGATATCACAGAGCAACAATTCCTTTAAGAAAAACAAAATCCGGTCACTTTATATATATATATATATATATATATATATATATATATATATATATATATATATATATATATATATATAGCATTTGAAATTAACACACAAGGATTGATGTACAATAAAACACAACCCCAGTATTATGAAAGTATTATCATATTGCGCTCTTTGATTTATATGCCATATGTATGAGAGTAATAAAACAATTCATAAAATGACAACAAGTAGAAAGGGGGAGTTCAAAAGAGTTATTCTTTTTTTAAACGCCCCGTTCCACTTGTATTTCAAAAGAACATTTAAAGAGGCTATCAATGACCACGCGACAGATATTCGTTCAAAATTATGAAAGGGAAGGAACGAATCGAAAAAAATAAAGAAAGATAGATAGATAGATAGATAGATAGAGAGAGAGAGAGAAAGAGAGATGGAAGAATGTGTGTGTGTGTGTGTGTGTGTGTGTGTGAGAGAGAGAGAGAGAGAGAGAGTGAGAGAGAGTGAGAGAAATGAGTAAAAGAAAGAAATGAAGAACACTTTTGTTCGTACAACTAAGCCGTGTAATAAATAAAGGAACCAAAATTTTTGTGTTTCAGTGTGATTGGTTTGTTGACTGGTTGGTTGGTTGGTTTTACTGCATGTAAGTCGTTGTTGTGTCAGTTTAACAATTATGTTTAACATCTATGTATCGTATATAATTTTATACGGCACATAAATATATCTTCCCAATCAATTTAGTCAGGTAAACACTTCTTATTACATGAAAAAAACTGAAGATGTTTTACAAGTTCATCTTTAGTACTGCCTGCTCATTTACGTGGGCATTTATTTTCATATCATTTTTAACGTGCATATCGAGAGTAGTTTACAAGTACTTTAGCAAAGTTTCCCCTTTAACATCTGTGACATATAGAGTCTAATGGGCCTTACGAAGACAAAGTGTCTGAATTCAAGAGTTAACCTGTTATACTGGTTGCTCTACCAAAGTTTGATTGCCTAGTTGGCTGGAGCTGTAGAATACACCGACAGTATCTCTGCAGAGGGGTAAGACCCCCCCCGGATGAGTGACCTAGATATGACACTAAACAATCTGATGGTGAGGTTCCAGTGATGCTGGAGCTTTGGGGAATGCGGAGCACCCCTTAATTGCAATTGCTCCCAGGTCCACTCTGGTTCAGAATGGCAGGACCTGATAGCGCCCTATCTATGGGTTAAATAGAACTAACTGCATACTTATGCTAAACTGAATTGTTTGAAATAGAACTGTTTGACTAAACTGAATAGCTTGAAATAGAAATGTTTTTGACAATTAAGCTGTGTTTTTACATTTAAACTGCGTGCTTATGCTAAACTGAATTATTTGAAATCGAACCGTTTTTGACATTGAAACTGTACTTATACTAAACTGAATTGTTTAATATAGAACATTTTTGACATCTGTGTGTAAGCAAAACCTGTACTTATACTAAACTGAATTAGCTGAATTAGAACTGTTTGAATAAACTGAATAGCTTAGAATAGAAATGTTTTTGACAATTAAACTGTGTACCAGTGCTAAACTGAATTGTTTGAAATCATCATCATCATTATGTCGCGCTGGTAGCACGGATATCCCTGACCCTCTCTCGCCACTCCTACCTATCGTTCATCGCCCCAGGCAGGTCTTCAGGACAACATCCCGTATCCTCACATAGCTGCTGAATGTATGTTCGTGCTGGTCGTCCTGCTTTTGCACGGCCATGTGTGGGGGTCCATAAGAGTACATCTCTTATGAGTTCGTCCCTGCTTCTCCAGCAGTGTCCTGCATGTCTGGTTCGTATAACTTGAATAGTTTTCGTGATAGGAGGCAGGTGGCCGTACAGTTGGTGTCTTGTGGGGTGTTGCCGCCAGGACTTGTTCAAGATTGCACGCAGCATTCTTGTGTAATTGCCGTCTAGCTTCTTCTCCAGCCGTTTTGTTAGCGTCCATGTAGTGCAGCCATATAGCAGTATCGATGTGACCGCTGCCTGGAAGAAACTGCGTTCCATTTTATCGGTTAGGTCTGATTTCCAAATAATCGATAACCTATTGATAGCTGTCCCTGCTTTCGTTAACCTCGTGTCGATGTCCTTTTCGGTTGATTCGACGCAGCTTCCTAGGTAAGTGAATTTGTCAACTAGTTTAAGAGGGGTTCCGTCTAGAGTGGAGATGTCCCCCTTTTGATTATAGCACATATATTCCGTTTTGTGTGCATTAACATAGAGGCCTATGCCTGCGGCTGCTCGTTCCAAACTATGCAGTAGTCTAACTTGAATAGTTGGTCGGGTGTATTTGCCAGTATCGTTATGTCATCGGCGTAGTCGACGTCGGTAATTGTTTTTGCGGGGTACCTTCTGCTTCTTTTCTTCGTCAGCTCGAAGCCATTCTCTCTGATTTTATCAATCGATGTTCTAAGTACGTAGTCTAGACAAATGATAAAGAGGTACGGAGCCAGCGTGTCTCCTTGTAGTACGCCTGCTACAATGTCGAAGTATTCTGTGTCTCCATCTGGTGATCGTACTTTTACTTTGGTGTTTCAATAGAGAATCGTTATTGCTGCTACGGTTTCTTTAGGTATGCCGTACGCTTGTAGGATTTGTTCCATCTTTCCTCTGTGAATGGAATCGAAGGCCTTGGTAAAGTCGACAAATATTAATGTCTATTTACATAAAAATAGTTTGGGCGTTAAATCACCTATAAAGGTTGATATGCCATAAACCAACTAACCAACCACCCAAAGTTTGAGAGCCCAATCTGCTCTACTACTCGGCTGAGTCAAATAGTACTGCAGTATTTTGGTAATATGAGGCACAATTCTACATTTCCATATTCTTTTGCCGAGGTCGTGAAAGTGACCAATCACACTGAACTGTGAGATGCTGAGCACGCCTGATTCTCTCAAAGCGTCACTCTTTGGCTTGAAGCTCCGCCTCGAAATTCACGATTTTAGGCCAAACCAACCTTGAATTATTTTGGAGATTCTTGCAACTAGGATGAAATTTCTTGAAACATCTGGTTACTCTAGAGTGATCAAGTGCGCTTTCACTTTTCAATCACCAAATACTTTTGGTTTCTTCAGCGGTATTATGTCCCAGTTTGAACTGGTAAAATATTATTTTCCGAATTAAACTATGTTGTCCGATCAGCTGTGTGGCTATCATGTAACACCGGACTGAGACAATACTCAACGTGTCACCAATACTAAGATTCTACTAACCGCAGCAGGTACCTTCCACGGTTTGAACAGCTTTGGTTGCGTAATATACATACATCAAACTAATTTGTATCAAAATATTGCATAAATTTTGACTCATCCTTGTATTTTAGCAAAAGCGAAGATAAAAGAGATGATGATCAAGATTTGGTTTGGTTTCTTATAGCATATCAAACTCCGTGAGTTATTTAATGTCAAAGCCATCTTTGCAGAAGAGCAATAACTTTTCTGTTTAACTCATTGTAGAAAGAAGTAGAGATTTCATACCTTTCCCAAAGTTATTTGCCCAAAAGTTAATGTAACAGCGTGACTGGAGCTCGAACTCACTATGATAGCACAGACTAAAACTTTGACTATTATGCCACTTGCACTCCCTTCAAATGATGATTAATATTTGTGGAACAGATATTAACAGATATTCAAATCCTGGACGAGACTGATTGCATTTCACATAGCACTAATACTATTTACCAACCCCTCCGCTCGGACAGGATATGACACAAGGTCAATTTCTAAGCGGAGTTTAACAGGTTGGAATTCATAGTTTTCCTTCTCCTAGACTAGTTGCCTCACCAAGGCTGAAGAACCTATTTACCCATAGCTGGAGGGAGAATCATTGGATTCACACCTTTCCCAAGGGTATAAGTGCTATGTGAAATACAATCAGTCTCGTCTAGGATTTGAACTCGTGTCGCCGTGTCCATTTCACATAGCACTAATACCCTTGGGAAAGGTATGGATCCAATTATTCTCCATTTAGCTGTGGGTAAACAGTAGGGCAGACTGGGTTCTTCAGCCTTGGTGAGGCAACTAGTCTAGGAGAAGGAAAACTCTGAATTCAAACCTGTTAAACTCCGCTTAAAAATTGACCTTGTGTCATATCCTGCTCGAGCGGAGGGGTTGCTAAATATGGATATTAACAGATATTAACCCAATGATAAACATCTTTAAACCCTCCCCAAATGTATTTTTGAGCTTGGTTGGTTGATTCATTGGTTGCTTGGTTTTACGGCGCATCAACTCTTGCTGAGTTATTTCAGGCCGAAGTCAGTTTAGTAATTATGGTCCCCTATTATACACCGTGCATAAGTGTATTTTCACAATCATTTAAAATACCCCTATACTTAGTTGCAACGTAAATATTTCAAAGGCCAATATATTAACATAGTTCAATCATTTTAAATATGAATGACATTCCAAGGACACATGTATTATCGACCCTGCATATAATTTACCATATCATGATATACATCGACACTTTGAAATATTTCAGCAGCCCCGCCGGGGGTGTCCTCGTGGTGTAATGGTTAAAGCGATGCACTGCGGAATCGTTGTAAGCGAGTTCGAACTCCAGTCATGCTATTATGTTCACTTTCGGATAAATACCCTTTCGAAAGTTATGAACCCGCTTTATCCTTCCAGCTATTGGTTAAATAGAACCACGACTGTTCATCTAGGAGAATGGCTTTAGTATTAAATAACCCACAAAGGTTGATATGCCGTTAAACAAAGAAACTAAACCAGCTCTGGAAAATGATTATAAATTATGTCGATGTATCTGATTTGATATGAAGTCATTTTATAATGAGGGAGGGCAGGCACAAATCGAAACATGCGTGGCCGTCACAAAAAATGCATGGTTCACTTGGCAAACCCCTCTTAGTGTGCCTCTGGTGCTAAGCAAAAACTCAGCCTTGCTAAGCAGGTACTGCCTCGAGATAAGGTCTATGCAACCAGGCGACCAATAGGTATAAAGTATGAGATACACACTCCACTGATTCATCCCAACTATGTTGAGGCTCTAGATAGACACCATACATCTTTAAATTGATTGATGGTATAATATTTTCAGTAGTTGTTTGTTTATTTCGTTGGTTGGTATTTTGTGGCATATCAACACTTGCCAAATATATATATATATATATATATATATATATATATATATATATATATATATATATATATATATATCTTTTTTTTCTTTAAAGAAAAAAAACCAAAGACCGGTTATTTTAGGATTATAAATTTATTTCCATCCTGTTTTTCGTTTCTGGTGTGAACCAAAAACACGAAGAAAAATATAACAAGACTTCTTCAGATCCAATGGATAAATAAAACAGAATAGACACGTGGGGGGGAGGAAGAGATTTAAAGAGTTACCTCCTCGTTTTATTGAATTTCCGTTTTTTTATTTACCTATTTATTTTATTTTATTTTCAAAATTCTTCCGTCAGTTATAATTATGGTAATTTAACTTTTTTATTTATTTTATTTTATTGATTTTCTTTTCATGTTAAGTTCGATAATTAACTTTTAAGGGAAATATTAATGCATATATTAATTTCGATACTATTTATTTTGCTACCTATTTTTTCCTTGTGTGTATATTGGATACGTTTTATGTCTGGTTTCACTATTTATTTCTATGTTTTTTAAAAATTTATAGTCTATAGTTTAAATTTTGTCCTATATCTACATCTAGCTATTAATTCACTTCTCTTATTTAATAACTTAACTTTGGGAGAAGGTAAATTTATGGTTAGAATATCTCTCCTTCCATTTCGTGGAAGTCAACCCGATATAAGTTTTTTTATCTGTAATATTCTCTTTAGGGTAAATTATAGCTAGATATACTACATTATTTAAATTACATAGTCCATTCATAGGACAATTGTCTCGGGATTTACAATTACATTCTTTTTTTTACAGTTATTATTATTATTATTATTATTATTATTATTATTTATTTATTTATTTATTTATTTATTTGATCTTGAAAATCTTTAGTTATATTTTTATTATGGCTATTAATTATTTGAAAAATATTTTTCGTGCAAGAGTAACTTATTTTTAACGTTTTTCAATTAAATATTTTATGTAGTTTATTTCCGTGTTTAAAATGTTTATCTACTAGTTTCAAAAAATATTTTCCTATATTTATATTTGTTAGCCTACAGAACGGGGTTTGAACCATATTATTTTCCTTTTTCTATTTTTACGTCTATTTTCCTTATTTCTTTCTTTATTATTATCATTAGGCATCTTCTCTTCTTAATAGGTAAAGTTTTCTTTATACCCGCTACTTTTTAGTGCATCAATATACATTTTACTACCTTTCCGGAATATTTCTTCATTTGCTGATAGATTTCTTATTCTTAGATTTACAGCCTTTGGAACTTGTTTAATTATAGCTTTAGGGTGGTTTGAATTGATGTTAATATATGAAGGGGACTGATCCATTTTTATAAAAGGTTTATAGGTGTTGTTAGAAAGGTCTAGAGTCCCATCCAGGAAATTGACTATCTTATTGTTTGAAGATATTTCTATTTTAAAACCTAAGAGTTTAAAGGCTCTTATAATCTTCTTTTGTATGCTAGAGCTATTTGGGCCATTACTATTCGGGATATAAATTAGACCGACTTGATCTGAATTGATAATTCTATTTAGTATATAGACCCACAAGGTCTACTATTTGTGAAGAATCGTATCCCCCCATAGGGACATCAAAATTCACAGGTCCACTTTTTATCCATCTGGTTCCATTATTTTCTAAGACAGTGTTTCTACACGCTAATATTATATCATATTGTTCCACCGTAATTATAACTGACGGAAGAATTTTGAAAATAAAATAAAATAAATAGGTAAATAAAAAAACGGAAATTCAATAAAACGAGGAGGTAACTCTTTAAATCTCTCCCCCCCACGTGTCTATTCTGTTTTATTTATCCATTGGATCTGAAGAAGTCCTGTTGTATTTTTCTTCGTGTTTTTGGTTCACACCAGAAACGAAAAACAGGATGGAAATAAATTTATAATCCTAAAATAACTGGTCTTTGGTTTTTTCTTTAAAGAAATATTGCTCTGTAAAATCAGTTACATTGAGCTCTCTACCCGGAAAATTTAAATGTTCAGCTCCTGAATGATTTTCTTATCCTGAAGGAATTACTCCCAACTCTGGTTTAACTGGACCGAATAATACATATATATATATATATATATATATATATATATATATATATATATATATATATATATATATATAGTTTTTAAGCGAATGGTTTGTTGGAAACTTTATTTCTAAACGAGTTGTTAGAGCTCATTTGTTGCCCTGGATAAGGAATTAAACAGCACCAGATGGTGAGGATCCAGTTTTTGAGTTTGAGGAAAGTAGAGTATTCCTGCATGATCATTACTCTCAGGTCTACTCTGACCTGGAATGTTATAACCTGTTAGGGTGTCGTCTATGGGTCTAATAGAACTACTTGGGATTATTTATATCAAATTGAATTATTAGTATTATATAGCAATACTTGAAACCATTTAACTGTGTGCAAGCAAATTATTAATATCAAATAGGATTATTAGTTTTGGATAACAGTTCTGGAAACCATCTGGGTCGTTTAAAAATGTTACCCTACCAACTATTCGCATACAAATCATATACACAAACACATAAACACACACAGATATATAAACAGAATCTGGGATTGAATAACTCACAAGGGTTGATATGCCGTAAAATACAATCAACCAAATCGAGCTTATTTTTTGGCACACAGTTACACGGTTTCAAGTAATATATTTAGCACTAATAATTCTATTTATCAAATATTCCTATGTGATATAAATAATTTGCACACGGCTGTGTGCTTTTAAATAACTAATAATAATCCGTAGTAAATGATAACAGTTCTATTTGACCCATGGATGGGACTGGAGCTTCACCATCAGATGCAGTTTAGTGTCATATCTAGGACACTCGTTGGGGTAGGAGGTTTTACCTCTCTGCAGAAGTGCAGCCGTCATATTCTACGGCCCCAGCCAACTGAGTGGATTTTCAGTGGGATATCATAATGTTTATGATATTAATTGTATGCTAACATATAAGAAACTATTATTCACACTCATGCATACTTTTCAATACAAACCCACATTTCTTCCAAAATTTGTTGTCAACCCACAGATTCATGTAATAAAAAAGTCACATCAATAAATACGTAGCGTAATGTTGAAAGGAGCGTTTATTTTATGAAACTATTTACTTTTAAGAATAATTCAAGAACTGAAACTTAATTTTAGGCTCCATGGAAAAGTTGTCAAACTCATCTTTATTAGCAGCATTCGTGGAAATTCCTCATTTTATATAACAATCGTTTTTTGTAAACAATCTCAAAAACAAAAAAAACTTTTTTTCCTTCATTTATTATTCAGTTTAGACATGCAAACAAAAACGTTCTTTATTTCTTTCTTTTACTCTACTATCTATCTATCTATCTATCTATCTATCTATCTATGCCTCCTCTACCTCAAAGCATGGTCCTGTCGGCTCGGGCTGCAGAATACACTGACAGTATCTTTGCGGAGGAGTGTGACCCCCACCCCTGCTTGGATATGACACTAAACAATCTGATGGTAAAACCATTTAATGATATGAAAAAAAAAAAAAAATCGGCTTAGACTCGTTTAAAAATGGTATCGACAAAATGTGTTAAAAAATCATATATCTAATATGTATCTATAAAAAAAGATTTGATATTAAATAACCTAAGATGGTTGATATCCCATAAAACCAAAAGAAACAAGCAAACTAACCTCCAAATAATTGCCCAGTCGCCTGGAGCTGAAAGGTATACCCGACTTCATCTCTGTAGTGGCGTAAGATCCCTGCTACCAAAGATGGTTTGGTTTGTTGGGTTTTATGGCATATCAACCTTTGTAGGTTATTTAACGCCAAATCCATTTTTATGTAAATAATCTGTTCTATTTAAAACAATTCAGTTTAGCATAAGTACACAGTTTAATTGCCAAAAAACATTTCTATTTCAAACTATTCAAGCAGTTATATGTAACAATTCAGTTAAGTGTAAATACAGTTTTAATGTCGAAAACAGTTCTATTTCAAATAACTCAGTTAAGCATAAGCACGCAGTTTAAATGTAAGTACGGTTTAATTATGAAAAACATTTCTATTTCAAGCTATTCAGTTTACTCAAAGTAAACATAAGTATGCTGTTAGTTCTATTTAACATAAACATAAGTATGCTGTTAGTTCTATTTAACCCATAGATAGGGCCCTATCAGGTGCTACCACTCAGGGTCAGAGTGGACATGGGAGCGATGGCAATGAAGGGGTACTCCGCATTCCCCAAAGCTCCAGCACTGCTGGAACCTCACCATCAGATTGTTTAGTATCATATCCAGGACACTCGTCGGGGGGGGCTCTTACCCCTCTGCAGAGGTGCAGTCAGTGTATTCTACAGCCCCAGCCGATTGGGCAACCTGCCACCAAAGACTCTTAGTATTTGTTAGAGTTCCATCTATGGATCAAATAGAACTCTTCATACTTGAGGGGGTGTCCTCGTGGTGTAATGGTTAAAGCGATGGACTACGGAATCGTAGTTCACGAGTTCGTACTCCAGTCGCGCTATTACGTTCACTTTCGGACAAATACCCTTCGGAAAGGTATGAACCCCCTTATCCTCCCAGCTATGGGTTAAATAGTACCACTGCTGTTCTTCTAGGAGAATGGCTTTGGCATTAAATAACCTAAAAAGAGTTGATATGCCATTAAACAAAGAAACCAAACCAAACTTCTTCATACTTGAATCTATTTGTATAAATAAAACTCTTAGCACATTTAATGGCAATACTCGAAAGCATTTAATTCTGTGCTAACAAATGAGATCTTGTTCATTTAAAAATTTTACCAACAAACTATTTGTTTACAAGTCATATATATATATATATATATATATATATACCTTTAAGAAAAACAAAAACCGGTCACATTAGGATTATATATTTATTTCCATCTTGTTATGAATATTGATATGAATCAATAACACCAAAAATAACAAGACTTCTTCAGATCTAATGGATAAAATAATTACAGTCAGAATAGACACACGAGGGAAGGGTTGGAGGAGTAGAAGAGTTGTGAAGAGTTTCCTCCCCATTCGCCCACTTCCGGTTTTTCTTTTTATTACCGGTTGGAATCACAATAAAGTAACTAGACGTATATTCTAAACCCACTTTTTACAGCAAATTAAATTTTAAATTTTTTAAATAAAAATAAAATACCCATAACAGGATGGAAATAAATTTATAATCCTAATATGACTGGTTTTTGTTTTTCTTAAAGGAATTATTGCTCTGTGATGTCAGTTACATTGAGCTCTTTACCAGGAAAATCTAAATGTTCATAGTTGAATGATTTTTCGTCCTGACGGAATTATTCCCAACTCCGGTTTAACTGGACTGAATTATATATATATATATATATATATATATTATGGACTGGGAGACTTTGGTTCAATCCTAGGTCGCGTCATACCAATGACTTTAAAAATGGTACTTGATACCCCAGCAATATAAGGTACGTATCAAGGATAAAGTGGAGCAATCCTGGGAAAGGAGTAGCACCCTCCTACACCTCGGTGTAGTAGCTATTGAAAAAAGGGCCTTCTGGTCGCCCTCGACTACGGTCGCCAAACGGTCCACTGTGGCCTGGAGTGGTAGCACCAGATAGGGTCCTATCTATGGGTCAAATAGAACAAAACTGAATTGTTTGAAATAGAACTATTTTTGACATTGAAACTACGTATTTATGCTAAACTGAACTGTTTGAGATTGAACTCTTTTTACATAAAACTAAACTGTGTACTAATCCTAAACTGAATTGTTTGATAAAGAATTGTTTTTGACATTGAAACTATGTATTTATGCTAAACTGAACTGTTTGAAGTAGAATTGTCTGAACTTTTGCTGAGCTGAATTTCTTGAAATAGGACTGTTTTTGACATTGAAACTGTGTACTTACGCTAAACTGAATTGTTTGAAATACAACTGTTTTGACATTTAACCGTTTGTGAACAAAAACTACACTAATACTAAACTGAATAGTTTAAAATTTAATTCGGCGTTAAATAACCCGAAAAGAGTTGAAACGCTTTAAACAAAACAACCAACCAAACAAACAACCTAATTCTAGTGTGAGTCAACCAGAGTGAAATTTCTTGAACCATCTAGCTTCTCTACTGTGATCAACTGCGTCTTTGTCTTTCTCACAACAAATATTTTTGGTTGTTTCCGCGACTTTATGGGTCAGTCCAAACTTGTAAAGCATACATTTCTATTCATGGGCTTCTTTCGAATAACACACTGAGTGAAGCCATACAAAACATGTCAGCACACTAACTTCCGCAAACCAGCTACCACAAGGAGTATCTACCACACTTTGAACTGCTTCGGTCAAATAATAGAGAGACGCAGCGAGTATTAGGAAAATGAAGGATAATACTAGCAAAAATTAAAACTACTGGAATTAGGAGTATTTAAGATACGGTATATAGTTACGGCTTCTCTTTTTAAGCTTACGGATGGGAAGATATGGGAATATTTAGGATGACATATCAGCAAACACAGTTCAGTGCAACTAGCGATAGCTGCGAGGCAGTACGAAAACTAAGGTTAGATAACTCCTTCAACTTTGATAAAAACCAAAATCTGAATTGCCGCGAGGGAGTTTTCTTTAAATTAAAAAAAACAAACTTTTTTTTCTTCTGCTATCGATTGTTCCAACTTCTGAAATCATTCAAGCTCACAAATGAATTAGAATACAAGAGGCACAAAAAGGAAAAGCACAGGTTGCTTAGAAATGCTGAGGAAAATAGAAAAAGGGAAAATAGTTATAAAAAAGGAGAGAGAGAGAGAGAGAGAGAGAGAGAGAGAGAGAGAGAGAGGGGGTATGAGGAAGAGAAAGGAGAAATTAGTTTAAAGAAAGTAGAAAAATTCTTAAAAAGTTGTGCGCAGCTGGGTGAGAGGCTTGGATGGATAAGAAAAATAGGGTACCGAGGCCTGAAGCAAATCTTCATGTATTTGACTAAAATTTGATGAATAATCACAAACGATCTTGTTTAGATAATGTGAGAAAGACTGTACGAAACGTCTGCAGGTGTATTTATCAAATTTTTATATTTTCCAATGCCTCACACACGCACACACGCACACACATATATATATATATATATAATTATCCGGATATAGACTGTTTCTTTGTATCACATTTCTTCAATGTGGCTAGACACGCCACACACTCCAAGCCGATGACATACCTCTATACACTCCAGGCTGATGACGTACCTCTATACACTCCAGGCTGATGACATACCTCTATACACTCCAGGCTGATGACGTACTTCTATACACTCCAGGCTGATGACGTACCTCTATTCACTCCAGGCTGATGACATAACTCTATACACTCCAGGCTGATGACGTACCTCTATACCAAGCTTGCGACTCAACGTCAACTTCGGAATTAACGCATATGTATCAAAGTTCGTTTGTTTACATTTTTGCGATATATATATATATATATATATATATATAGTAACACAGTATTTCACTGTGTGCAAACACATGAGATCTGGCTCATTTAAAAATGTTTCCAACAAACTATTCGTTCGCATACATTTGATATATATGTATAAATAGGATTTGGTATTAAATAACGTAAAATGGTTTATATGCCTGAAAGCACAACCAACGAAATAACCCAACCAACCAGAATGTTGGTGCCTGTTGGAGTCCCAGCAATGGATAAAATAAAAATATTTAATCATTGTCTATACTTGAAACCATATAATTGTGTGCAAACAAATGACTAATGTTAAATTGAATTATTAGTATTTCGTAACAGTTAATTTACTAAGCTTTTTTGCTTAGATGTAGCACAAGGCCGCATGAATGGGGCACCCAATGAGAATCGAACTCACTCGTGTAGGTTTGCTAGTCTACCTTGCTAACCATTACACCACCCGAGGTGCCCTACACCACCCGAGGTGCCCGAATATTTCGTAACAGTTCTTGAAACCATTTAACAGAGTGCAAACACTAAATAACAATACCATAGGTCAAATAGTCAAACAAATGAATGATGTTAAATTGAATAATTAGTGTTACCCAATAGTACTTGAAACTATTTAACTAAATGCAAGCATGAGGGCTTTGTCTCGTTTAGGAATGGTGTTACCTACAAACTATTCGTTTACATATATATATATATATAATCCGAGGAGAAAATCCAAGGAGTAGGAGTATCAATTTGAGTGCTCAATGTCAACTGCTATCGACATATAATTAATTTGGGATTAAAAATAAATCGAAACTCAACGTGCAGAGCCAAATATTTTTATAGAATTTTGTAAATCAATATCAGCATTGAATTATTATTTCCTGATAACACGAATTATACTATTTAATATTTATTATACATAATAGTTTCAACGGAAGTATGAATGCATATTTTATCTATAAATTTGAATAAGTATCATGCCACTATCTATTTTTCCGGATTCATTTAAAAAAAATTTTCAGTCGTATTTAAATTAGGGGTAACGGTTTTTTTTTTTTTTTTTTTTTTTTTTTTTAACGGAATGCATAAACATTGTAATAAAAATAATAACAGATATATCTCCACCGTAAAAAAGTTTTTACTTGATTAAAAAGTATGGGAAATATATCAAAAATTATTTTAATAAAAAAATGATCGTAATTAAAAATTAATTTTTTTCAAATTCTGTTCTCGTCGGAAGCAATATAAGAACACCTAAAATAAATTTTTTTTCGTGTAACATCTGATGATGGTCATCACGAACAGAAGTAAATTTATAATGACACCAAAGAAGTAAATTTTTTCGTTTTCCTTATATATATATATTTGCCATTAAATAACCGACAATGTCGTAAAACCCAAACAGCTAAGCGACCAATCAAATAATTGACAACGAACAGAGAACAGTCTGCTCCCATGGATTGAATCAAAGGTTAGGTATGAAATACGATGAAACTCTATACATGCATCCGTTCAAGTTCACTAGGGAAAAATGTTCAAGTAAAGAAAACAATCGGTTTACTTTCTATTGGTGTGGATTGGGGATCACTTATGCATTTTAATTCAATGTAGAATGATCACCCATTTCCGGAATAGTTAGCGTTGGAAAATACAAATAACCAGACAGGCCGAATCATTTTAATATTTTCTTTTCTTTTTTTTTTTTTTTTACCTCCGTGGGTCGGGTGGGCTTCTTATTTTTAAATACTTTTTTCGGAAATAGGTGACCATTCCTCATGAATTAGAATCCGAAAAAGAATACCACTTATGTAAACATTTTTTCGAAAAATGAGAAAAAATTCGAAAAGTTTTAAGGTCTAATTAGTTTGAACACACACACACACACACACACACACACACACACACACACACACACACACACACACACACAAATTACCCAGGAATTTTTTTCCTCGTGAACTTGAATGGCTATACGGGTGCAATAATACCCGAAATTCTATAAAGTTTACTGACTACGACAAGGGACACATGAAGAAGGCTGGAGGTCTCAGCGCCTGAAATATTGTGGCTATAACAACCAAAACGAGAGTTATAGCCCTAATTGCATAAATAATGTAAATAATAACAATTCCTCGTCTCAGAAATTTAGACACAAGGTTAGCTTAGTTTGGAACAAGCTCAGAACTATGGGACACACTGTGAGACTCGAACTGATTGGCCTTGTCAGCCAGTTTCATTCACTGACCATTACAATACACAAGACGCGTTGTAAAACCAGTCTTAGATTGTGTATATAAATAGTTTTTTGATAAAATAGTTTAAATACAAGTTAAGATTTTTGGATCTTTTCTGAAACACACACACATGCGTATGTAATTACCCAACCCATCAACCACGGTTGGGATGTGACACAAAGTCAATTCGTAAACGAAGTAAAGCTGGTTTCAATTAAGTTTTCCTTCTCCAAGATTGGTTGTCAAACTAAGGATAAAGAATATAGTCTGTCATACTATTTACCAGTTACTTAGGAGGAATAGATAGATTCATGCCTTTCCCAAGGGTATTAGCGTGAAGTGAATCGTAGGCAACTTCGACCAGGATTTGAACGAGGCTGTATATATATAGTTACATATATATATATATATATATACGACATCCTTTACTTTTGTTTCTTTTTGCTCTCTGTAAAACCTTCTTCTTCTTCTTCTTCTTCTTCTTCTTCTTCTTCTTCTTCTTCTTCTTCTTCTTCTTCTTCTTCTTCTTCTTCTTCTTCTTCTTCAACCATAGTGCTATGTATATATATATACATATATATACGATCCTCGTATATATATGTAATCTATCTAATAAACATATATGCACAAATATTAAAGCAAACCTTTTTGTTAATAGATTTATGGAAGGGGCACTAATAGTGTTTATAACTGATGCATTTTGATCTGATACTCGTGTAAAGGTTTTAATCAAAATAGTTAACAACACTAATTCAGTATTTTATATGAGGTAAAGTCTCTAGCCATCCATAAAAAAAGATTAGAAACGCTAAAATACTTAACACCATAAAAGGAAATAAACGCCTATTAAGAAGGCAACATAATTTTTTCAAAATTTCTTCATAGTGCTGAGTTCATGGGAAATAAAGTAATCTAAAATGATGCACTATGATTTACCCGTGGGGTAAGATCCTTACTATTGTGTGTACTTCCGCGACGAGGAATAGTGCTAAAATCTCACGGACAGTAATAAGCTTGTCGGTACATAAATAAAAAATGTTAGGGCTGACGTAGTAATATGTTCAGAGTGTTGGGATAAGATAATGAGCCCCAGGAGCCGATTTTCGAATTAAACGCTCGGTCATTATTTTGGACCGGACGCATGCTCGCAATCATCATTTATAGTCAAATAGTTTTTTCCCAAGAATGTTTCGTTCAAGAAGTATCGCACGGTAGTTTATTATATAAGTTGCTCAGCTATTCACGCAGTTTTTCTTATATTTCAAATTAAAAAAATGTTAAATTCTGAAAAATTTAAAATCTTCAGTTTCGATACATTTAAAAAATCTATCTATCTATCTATCTATCTATCTATTGGGGCTGCAGACAACACTGACTGCATCTCTGTTGTGTGGAACGACTCCCTTAGCGAGTGTCCCGGATATGATGCTAAACAACCTGACGATGAGACTTCAGTACTGGAGCTTTGAGAAATGCGGAGTACCCATTCATTGCCATCACTCCCAGTTCCACTCTGACCCTGAGTGGTAGTACCTGATAGGGCCCTATCTATGGGTCAAATAGTACTAAACTGTATAATTATGCTAAACTGAATTGTTTGAAATTAACTGTTTTTACATTTAACTGAGTGTTTAAACTGCTTACTTATGTTAAACTAAATTTTTAGAACTGTTTTGACATTTAACTGCGTGTAAAAAAAAACTTTACTTATACTAAACTGAATTGTTTGAAACTTTTATCAAAATGATGTAATTCGGGGCGTTAAATGACCAGAAAAATGTTGATACGCCGTAAAACAAAAAAAAACCCCCAACTAACCAATCAACCAACCGATCTATCTATCTATCTATCTACAAAAAAACCCCCAAAAAAACAAAAAAAAACAAAACAAAAAAAAAACCAACAAAAAACAAAAAGAAAAAGAAAAAGAGCAAAAACAAAAAAATTAACGAAAAATAAAAAGCCCCAAACAAAAAGAACAAAAACACACAAAGAAAAAAACCACAAAAAAATTGTTTATTTTGGGGATCAGTAGCTACTTACCTAGAACAATGACAGAAGTATAGGGCACCCAGTGAGAATTGAACTAACTATGGTCTGCTAATCTGACTAACCATTATACCACGTGAGGAGTCCAATGGAGTGGTTAATACCAAGCTTCACGGTTACAAGGAAGGGACCAACTTTACCTTCTCCTTGTTTTCCCCACCCACCCTAAAGCACTCACGCATTGATCTGCTCACTTTTTCTCTTTCTAAATAAATTATTCATTATTTTTCAATTTATTCCTAATCTCCGTTCTTCAGACCGAGAATGGTTGATTGCTGTCCGACTTGACAATGACCTTATCATCGTTTAGCTAATCGCTTTGCTATTTAGATGTCCACGTCACTCAACCATGAACAACGGTTTCCGCAACGGTTTTATGGCTTCAAATTTTATTGCTTTGTTATTGTTTTTATAACACTATGTTTCCCTAAATTATAAAAAAAATTCTTCTTCTTCTTCTTCTTCTTCTTCTTCTTCTTCTTCTTCTTCTTCTTCTTCTTCTTCTTCTTCTTCTTCTTCTTCTTCTTCTTCTTCTTCTTCTTCTTCTTCTTCTTCTTCTTCTTCTTCTTCTTCTTCTTCTTCTTCTTCTTCTTCTTCTTCTTCTTCTTCTTCTTCTTCTTCTTCTTCTTCTTCTTCTTCTTCTTCTTCTTCTTCTTCTTCTTCTTCTTCTTCTTCTTCTTCTTCTTCTTCTTCTTCTTCTTCTTCTTCTTCTTCTTCTTCTTCTTCTTCTTCTTCTTCTTCTTCTTCTTCTTCTTCTTCTTCTTCTTCTTCTTCTTCTTCTTCTTCTTCTTCTTCTTCTTCTTCTTCTCTTCTTCTTCTTCTTCTTCTTCTTCTTCTTCTTCTTCTTCTTCTTCTTCTTCTTCTTCTTCTTCTTCTTCTTCTTCTTCTTCTTCTTCTTCTTCTTCTTCTTCTTCTTCTTCTTCTTCTTCTTCTTCTTCTTCTTCTTCTTCTTCTTCTTCTTCTTCTTCTTCTTCTTCTTCTTCTTCTTCTTCTTCTTCTTCTTCTTCTTCTTCTAACAACTCTTCCTTACGGTAGCCTTCAATCTACTTCTTCTTTATTCTATAATTGTGACGAAGTTGTTGAAATCCGGTGTCGTCCAGGAAATATTTTTTTAAGAAAACCTCACCCTTTTCACGCATAAAAATTCACTGATCGGAGCGTTGCAATAAATAAATAAACATTATGCATTGAAAAGAAAGTGACACATTCGTTTTACTTTCCATTAGGAAGTATTTAATACATTTCTTAAAGTATTTTGTAATTTAAAAAATAAAAATGCTTGCTACAAGAGTTTATTGCATTTCTTAAAATCAAGTGTTTACCATATTTCTGAAAATCAAGTCTTGGTATCTTAAAATCAAGTACTTAATATATTTCTTAAAATCAAGTGCCTATATTTCTTAAAATAACTTGTTTACGATATTTCT
>CAUZXS010004355.1:115000-130789 GCA_963585895.1 Sepioteuthis lessoniana | reverse complement strand
GGGGAGATCCTCCCGATGGGGAGTTGGATAACTAACTCCATAGCCCTTTCATCACTAGGAGGATGTATCTTGGCGGGTATCATATTAATAGTGATTCAAGTAATTTGGGTAAGGCAGTGGTTAGGAAAATGTAAAAAAAAGGGTGTGCCAGTGGTAGGACTGGATAGCAAAAAGAGATCACTTGTTAAAATGACAGAGCTCCAGAGGACCTCGGACCTCGGAAAGGATCCTGAGAAGGGAGCTCAAGAAGAGGAACGCTTACGGCTGACTGCTATACACTCGAACACTTAAAAAAAACAATTAAAGCTTGACCCAATGTTGCAGTCAGTACAACTGCATAATGAACTATTTTTTAGATGTAAAAAAAGGAATTTACGCATGAGGGAGAGAACGAAAGAGATGCTAAAGAACTTGTCAAAAAAGGGGAAAGTGCTTGGAAGAGACTAAAATATTTTGTGTGTGTGTGTTTGCTTCAAGAAAAAGTGTTAAAAAAAAAGAAAAAATCTTTTTTGTTTGATTTGGGACATGAACATTTGTTTCGGGAAGAGAAGAGCCCACCCTTTTGGGAACAATAACGGAAGGGAATTTTTGTTATATGCATGCGTTGCGTGTAATTTTTCCCTCCGAAACTTCCCTCATGTAAGAGACCGTTGAGAAAGTACAAGGAGAGAGGAGAAAGGAGAGATTCAGGAAAGGAACACTGCCGTTGTCGTAAGAGTGGACTGTTGCGATATGGCTCTTATATTTTTGTTATTTTATTTTATTTTTTGTATCTTGTACACGGTGCTTCAATGTTTTTAAACGTAGGCGGGCCTACCTGAGTGAAGTAAAAAAAGGGAAAGAAAAGCTTTTCTTTCTCTTGAGATGTCAGATCACTGGGTGAAAGGCCCTGGCCGCCATTAAGTCTGGTTTTGACTTCATACCCCAGAGAGATCAAACAGGTAGATTTTTTGTACCAACAAATTTTAGATTCTCGGCCGGATAAAAAATTTATGTTTCATCAATTAGCGGGAAATTTAGTTCCGGATTTTCTAAATAAATAGAGATGGCTTTTTGAGAGAAAGGGCAGTTGCCTTTGCACGTTCTTAGAGGTAGTAGTGATAGCAGGAAGTCCGCACATGCCAGGGATCTTGGCATGTACCGACAGAAAGAGTATAATATAGTATCGCAGAGTGTCACATCGCCTGTCTCAAGTCCAATTGAGAGAAACAAAAAAAAAAGCATCCAAATCAAAAGAATCTTGGACTTTTCTATCAGCGTGGGAGACAAAACGACCGGAGAAAATATCCGTGGACACGAATTGTTAATATCGCTTAAAAGAAGGCTCTGCTCGGATCATGAGAGAAATATACCATGGTGCTATGGCTATCGTTGGTAGATTTGGAAAACTATCACGTGTAATCCTTCGTGGAATGAGATAAAAAATAATCTTTATCTTGGACAACGGGCTTCAGGCAGACTTGATAATGTGGAAAGAGTATTCAAACTAAAATTGATAGAATTATTAAAAGATATTTTACAAAATGATATATTTGGCAGTGCAACAGTATATTGTTATTCAATTGAATTCCAGAAACGAGGCTTACCACATGTTCATATTCTAATCATTTTAAGTGATGAAGACAACTTTTTAGATTCAGCTGATGTAGACAAGTTACTACCTGCAGAAATTCCTGATCCTAACACTGAACCTCCACTTTACAGTATCATTAAAAATTGCATGGCTCATGGTTCTTGTGACAATTTGAATCCAAACGCCCTCTGTATGGATAATTACATATACTGCAAAGATTTTCCTAAAGAATTCAGAAATCAAACACAAGTCAGATCTGATGGATATCAACTCTATAGAAGACGCCCAAATATCACTTTACAATTGGAAAAACATACAATTTATAACAGATATATTGTTCCATACAACAAATATCTCTGCTTCAAATTCAATTGTCATATAGATGTTGAAGTGTGCTCTTCGCTCAATTCTATCAACTATATCTTCACGTATATCTACAAAGGCTATGATTGCATCAATGTTCAAATAGCAGGGGACAATTATGGAAGAAGAATTATTCATGATGAGATATCTCAATTTATAAGCGCCAGATATGTCAGTGCTTCAGAAGGGACGTGGCGACTATTAGAAAATAAAATGTACGACAAATCACATAGAATTATACGCTTGCCCGTTCATCTGGAAAAACAGTAGAATATATATTAGTGGAGATTCGCAGAGGGAGTTTGGATCCCCAAAGAAGAAAACTCCAAGGAGATAGAGCAATTTAGGAGTATTTTTAGCTGAGTACTGAAAGTAAAATCTTTTTCAGCATTTTATCGCGATGACTGAGCAAGTATCTGTTGAAGAATAATTATATTGACACTTCAGTACAGAAGGGCGGGATTCCGGGTTTTCCGGGATGTCTCGAACATACTGGAGTAGTTACCCAGATATTGAGGGAGGCCAGAGAAGATAAAGGTGACCTCGCGAACGCATACGGTTCCATCCCGCATAAATTGGTAGAGGAAGTCTTAAAGAGACATCATGTACCTGGCAAAATCAGCGAATTAATCCTGCCCTATTATGACAACTTTCAGGTAAGAATCTCATCCAATATATTAATTTCCGATTGGCTCAGACTCGAGAGGGGTATCATTACTGGCTGCACGCTGTCAGCTACCCTCTTCACCCTGGCCATAAATATGATTGTGAAATCGGCTGAGATCGAGTGTCGAGGTCCAATGATGAAGACGGGAGTGCGCCAGCCCCTGATAAGAGCATACATGGATGATCTGACTGTTACTACAACATCAGTTATGGGGAGCAGGTGGATCCTACGCAGCCTTGAAAAACTGATACCGTGGGCGAGGATGAAGTTCAAGCCTGCTAAATCGAGGTCGTTCGTCATGAAGGGAGAACGGCGGACAAATTCCGTTTTTCAATAGCGAGAACAATGATACCCACCTTGTCGGAGTGCCCCGTAAAGAGCCTAGGAAAGATTTTCGATACCACACTGAGAGACACCAACGCTATCCGAGCCGCGGTAGGTGAGCTGGAGCTGTGGCTGACCAGAGTGGACAAGTCCGGCTTTCCGGGCCATTTCAAAGCGTGGATATATCAGCACGCAGTACTCCCCAGAATTCTGTGGCCGTTATTTGTGTATGACTCCCCAATGACAATCGTGGAAGCCATGGAAAGGAAAATCAACAACTACCTCCGAAGATGGCTTGGGTTTCCTAGAAGCTTGAGTCGTGCCGCATTATATGGCTCCTCAAACGCACTACAACTCCCCTTTAAAGGCTTGATTGAGGAATTTGTAGTCTCTCGAACGAGAGAAGTAATGTTGTATAGGGATTCGAAAGACCCAAAAGTTGCGACAGCTGGCATTGAAGTTCGCACAGGAAGGAAATGGAGAGCAAAGAAAGAACTGGGGAATGCTGAGGAGCGATTAAGGCTGAAGGCTTTCGTGGGGGCGGTGGCGATAGGTCGAGCTGGCCTGGGCTACTTCCCCAGTACTCAAATTCATAAAGCCAAGAGGAAGCAGAGACGGAACCTAATTCAAGAAGAGGTTCGCGCTAGCGTTGAGGAAGAAAGAAGAAGCAAAATGGTGGGACTATGTCGGCAAGGAGCATAGACGCGATGGGAGAATTTTGTGAAAAGAAAAATAAGCTGGTCAGACATTTGGCACGCCGATGCTAGCCGGTTGAAATTTCTAGTGCAATCAGTTTATGATGTACTACCGAGTCCGGCGAATTTATTTACTTGGAGGAAGAGCGGAATACCATCGTTTCTACTGTGTGCCGGAAAAGGCACACTAAGGCACATTATGAGTGCCTGTCCAATGGCATTAGGTGATAGGAGGTACTATTTACCAACCCCTCCGCTCGGGCAGGATATGACACAAGGTCAATTTTTAAGCGGAGTTTAACAGGTTTGAATTCAGAGTTTTCCTTCTCCTAGACTAGTTGCCTCAACAAGGCTGAAGAACCTAGTCCGTCCTACTATTTACCCATAGCTGGAGGGAGAATAAGAGGGTTCATACCTTTCCCAAGGGTATTTGCCCGAAAGTGAACATAATAGCGCGACTGGAGTACGAACTCGCGTACTACGATTCCGCAGTTCATCGCTTTAACCATTACACCACGAGGACACCCAGGTAGGAGGTACCGTTGGAGACACGACGTGGTACTTAGGACGGTTGCCGATACCGTGGACGCTGCAATCCGTGCGAACAATTACAAGCCGGAAGCGAGGCCGATTTACTTCGTCCAAGCCGGTGAATCCACCCCCTGCACCTCGGCGTGTAAAATCAACTCTTGCTTACTATCTACCGCTCAAGACTGGCAGTCGAGAGTAGACATCGGGGAACGTTTGAAAGTTCCAGAGCGGATTGCAACAACAACACTGCGACCGGATTTAATTCTCTGGTCAACTGAAACAAGGCAGGTGCCGCTGATAGAACTGACAGTCCCGTGGAAGGAAAACATCGATGTGGCCTGCGAAAGAAAGCTCGAAAAATATCAGGAGCTTGTAGAACAATGTAAATTTAACAAATGGCGGTCAGCACGTTATCCAATAGAAGTTGTCTGTCGCAGTTTTGCGGGAAGATCAGTATGCAAAATACTAAGTCGTTTAGGGATGATAAGAAAAAAAAAGAGAAAGGCCATCAGAGTGATTTCAGAATCTGCAGAAAAAGCATCGAGATGGTTATGGATGAAAAGATCAGAACCATGGAGTACAACAGACTAACGAGTGTGGAGGTATTCGACAGTAAATAGAAGGGTTAGGAAAAGAGGAATTGTAGAGGTAGTGTAGTTTTCCCCATTGTACATATGTGTATATAATCGAATGTAAAAATTTGTACAAAAAAAAGAAAGAAAAAAGGAAAAAAGAGAAAAAAGAAAAAAAAAAGGAAAAGAGAAGAAGAAAAAAAGAGGGAAAAAAAGATAAATTTCATTGCGTACAGTATCAAGAATAGGTTTCCTCTAACATTAATCTACTCGTATTATGACTGACAGCGTCCTACTACGAAGGTCTGGCAAAGTAATTTCTCAAGTTTAAAAAATCTTTTTTTTAATAGATTTCCTTTTATTTATTTATTCATTTTTATTATATATATATATATATATATATATATATATATATATATATATATATATATATATTTAATTTATTTTATTTTATTATATTTTATTCATTTATTTATTATATATATATATACATATTTATATATATATGCATATATGTGTATATAAGTATATATTTTTTCATTTTTTAATATATATATATATATATTATTTTATTGTATTTTATTTATTTATTAATTCATTGTCATAAAGAAGGTAGGGAGGAAAAAAGTTTTTCTATTTTTTTTTATCAGTTAAGACTTACTTGTCAGAAGGATTTTACCTGTTATCTTAATCCAAACCTGGCTCAGTGCGTGTGAGTGTACTCATACAAGATATAGAATAAAGACGAGCTTGTGGTATGTTTACCTTTATAATTTGCCGCGACTGGGAGGGAAGTGACGTAAGTCGTTTCTCATTGGCCAATACCATTTTAAAAACTCATTAGCAGTAGCATTTTTAAAAAATTTTCTTTTGAGGTGTGAACTGTGTGATTTTGTATGCTGAGCGTATTTTTACTGCAGGATCGCCGGCTAGAACAATAGTTTCGGTAAGGTCGCTTGGGAGAACAAGTATGATGTTGGAAGACCCGTAACTTGTAAGGACCCCAAGAACATCACTGACGAGTCGATTCTGTGCACTTTTTAAAGTGTGTAACTATAACATATATTTCACAGAAGGAAATCAGAGGCAAACATTAGAATCTACCAATCGTAAAAATATCTGACAGCTTGATTTCTACTCAATCAGCATGATGATCAAAAACCAAAATTTGTTTTATTCCTCAATTCCATATAATTATGTTTTTGATACAAAGACTACTCTTTGGAAACCGAGAATTCATTCGGCTGATTAAATAATTTCAAGGATGTCAACTGCAAGGACATTGAACGTTATCATCTCAAATTATTGCTGTTACTAATCCAAAAAGCAGTTTGCTTTGAAAGTCTGCGTATAATTGATGGAAGGGTTTATCCAACTTTCAAAGAAGCAATAGAATGAAGGCATTTAATCATTGATGATAACAAATGGTTTAATTGAATGACTAAGACAGCATTTTTACAATTTCCATCCCAAATTAGACATTTATTTACAATGATTTCCTCTTTCAATAGACCAAAATGTCCACAATGACTCTATGAACAGTTTGAAAATAAAATGATAGAGGATTTCATACATCAGGGACATCCATTTGAAATGGTAAGAATGATATTTTTAACAGATATGGGAAATATTCTATCAATGACTTGACCCTGGAATATGTTTACAATCTGTAAGTCATCAACAAGAATTACTGGAACCAGATGTTCTTAAAGCAAGACAGAACAGTTTGAACATGAATCAACGGAGAATATTTTATCAATGCAGTTTATAATAAAATGGCAGATAATAGGTTTTTTTTTCATTGATGGACCAGCAGGATCTGGCAAAAGTTATTAGTATGATACCCTAATCAGTTACTTGATCCACAGGAAAAATTGTCCTTCCATTTGCTACCGCGGAAATAGCAGCAGATTTTTAGATGGTCGAAGAGGGCTCTGTAGTTTTAAACTTTCTGTTCCTGTCCTTGATACATCAATTTCTTCAATGAAAATTCCTTCAAAAGAATCCAACATAATCCTCCATGCTTCTCTACTCATAATCGATGAAGTATCTATGCTTTCATAAAATTCACTGCGAATCATCAACATGCTACTAAAAGAAATAATGACGGATGACAGGTTGTTTAGAGGCAAATTCATTGTTCTTGAATTTGACTTTCGTCAAACTGCAAATGTTATCTCACGAGGTTCGAAAGTTGATATCATTGAAGTAAAAGTAAGTAAAGTTGGCGACCGTAGTTGATAGTGACCCGAAGGCTCCCTTTTCGATAGCCACTACACCGAGGTTTAGGGGAGGGCTCAACTCTATTCCCTAGATTATTCCACCTTACCCTTGATCCGTACCTAATAATGCTAAGACTTAAGCAAGGAGGCATCAAGTACCATTTTTTTGAGTCTTTGGTAACACTCTAACCATCATCCCAGCATGCATTAAACATTCTCCTCACTGGAGATACGTACAGAAATTCGATCTTACAGTAAATATAAGAGCAACAGGACAGGATGTACATAATGATGCTACAAACTTGTCGCCCTAGAAAAGATGACATGATTCCATTTCCGTTTAATGAAAACCGGTTTTCTTTTTTTGTTGCAGACCATCTACTAGTTGGCCAGTTGTGTACAAATCCCGTGAGCGATAGGAGCCTTCTATCATGTCTGAAAGTCACACAATGTTCAACGAGCGAGATCGGAGATGCGCCGCTGTACAACTCATGCTCTCTACCGATCCAAATTATGACAACAGGATCATTGCCAGCACCCTCGCTGGATTACCACGAATAACAGGGACGTGCCCAGGGTGATGAAAACAAAGTTTCTGGCTACGATTATGGTCTTTGGTGTGGTTTCAAGTGAGGAACACATCATGCCACCTCACATCTTCGAAGTCGGCTTGAAAGTCAACACCAAGGTGTACCTGGGTGTGCTGAAGAGTATGGTGATCCCCTGGTGCAATCAGGTGGCCGGTGGCAGACCCTGTGTGTGGCAGAAGGACTTGGCGCCGGCCCACAAGTCTAAAGAGACCCAGGCTTGGCTTAAGAAGGAGTGCTACGACTTTGTATTCTTCTCTCACTGGCCCCTATCCTCCCCCGACCTGAACCCGCTGGACTACCTCGTTTGGTCATACGTCGAGAACATCACCAACATGACCTCCTACAATACCAAAGCCAACCTGATCGCCGCCATCTGCCGGCGCTTGTGGAAAAGGCATGCTCCCAGTTCCGGATCCGTATCGAGGCGGTGATTGAGGCTGAAGGCAACTACATTGAATAGATGTCAGCTCTACGACATAATCAAGTTACATGAATTGATTTTTTTCAATAAAAGTTTTAAAATAAAGCTGTAGTGTTGTTTTCTTTAGGACGACAATTTTATCGTTCCACCCCGTAGTACTATTGAAATTCCTACTGATATGCTTACAAAAGGAGACATAACTCAAGAAATATATTGTAATTTCATCAACGTGACAAGTGATGATGCCATAAAAGATCTATCAACAAAAATCATTCTCACTACCAAAAACAAAGATGCACTACGACTCAACAATGATTAATTGGGCTTCATTCCAGGAGCTGCTACTACATATTTTAGTGTTGATTCACATATCCTTGATGATGAAGAATTTGCATTAAATTTTCCTGTAGAGTTTTGGAACTAACAATTTATTTCAGGATTAATTCCTCATGAATTAAAGTTAAAGAAAGGCTCCATAAAAATGCTGCTTTGTAACCGGAATCCAAAAATGGACATTTAAATGGAACCCCTCGGGTAATCAAATCCCTACATAACTTTTATATCCATGCACAAATTTTTACTGGAAATAAAAACCGCAGGGAGATTCTTTTCCCAAATATTGATCTGATTCCAAATGACACAACACTAGCCTTCAAAATGAAAATATAACAGTTTTTTCCTGCATTGGCTACGAATATAAATAATTCACAAGGGCAATCTTTCAACAAAGTAGGCTTATTCCTTCCCAAACCGATTTTCAGTCATGGACAGTTATATGTAGCTCTGAGTAGTACAAATGATAAAAATAGCTAGAAAGTGCATATAAAAAAATTAAGATCAAGCTGAAATCCTAGAATCACGCTATTTCACCTAAAATATTGTTATCAGAGAGTTAATAGAATAAAATATTTTCAATCTGATTTTAAATGAGTATTTTCGTATTTGTTATCTTTAGATTATAATATGAATTACTTTTTTTCTTGTTTATTTTATTACCTGCTCTAAGAAGAAACTAACAATACCAGGTAATATCTCAAGATATTTTGGAGACACCTTGGCTTAGTGGTAATGATGTTTTGGTCCCTTAAACATGCCTGACCTCAAGGTCATCACCTAATGAAGTATTTGTTGGAGAAAGTTGCAGTAATCTCTTTTGTGTAACAAGTCTCAGTAATTAATAATCAAACTAATCTTTATATAATTTTATCATTCAGACTGTGCTAAACGAATGATTCATCTTTTTATCAGAAAGTTTGGTCCCGAAACCATGCCTGACCCCAGAGTCATCATCTGATGAAGACTTAGTTGTAGAATATGTTTCTTCTCAGCAAAATAGGTTATGTAATTAGGAAATATTATGCATTATAAATTAAGTTACATCAAGTTTGATCCTACAAAATAAAATGACCAAAAATTAGTTTTAATATTTTGCTTTTAGCTCTGCTTGAAAATCAAAGATACTGATTTTTGGCATTATGTTGCAAGAATCTAGAACAGCCAGCAAGAGTATCTTTTCGTGAAATTTAAATCTGCTATGTTACATGCTATGTCAGCAAGAAATGATCTATTTCAGATATTTTAAACTAAGCATAAAAGATTTGATTTTTCAGATAATTTTAAGTTTGTTACATGATAGTTAAGTTTTTATAATGACATATAGGATACTTTTCATCTATTGATTTATTCATTTTAGATTTAGAAATCTTTTTAACTTGGATTATAAAAAAATTATTTTATATAAAATTCAATTACTGACGGGTATATTTTAATAAGTTAATAAAATACCAACAGAAAAGAGAACAAAAGTTATCTTCCTTACATGGATAAGTTTCTTTAGTTGATAACGATTTACCTCCATTAAACCATCTATTTCAAAACTTTTTAAAATGAATTCTTGTTTTTCTATTTTAAATGCCTCGACTTTTACGTCATCCAAATGTTTCTAATGATTTCGTTGGGCCGAGGGAAACTTTTTCTCTCATTTCATCCAAATTTCTTCTCTGACTTCCCTGGGATGAGATGGAATCTTTTCTTCCATTTGTTAGTGCCGCTACTGCCTAACTCTTCCACTGACTTGCCTTTCAGTCTAAAAATGTTTTTGCTTAAGTCTTCAATTTTCAACTTTACTTTTTCCTTTCTGGTATTCTTATGCTTCGAATTTTCACTCTGGTTGGAGAACCATTCAGATTCAATCGATTTCTCATTTGGACCAAGAACTTTTCAATCCCCTGCCTTAAAATAGGAAAGTTATTTTTTACAGAAAAAAAAAAAAAAAAAAAAAAAACTTTTCTTTAATTTCTTAGACTTTTTCTTGTCAATCAATAAACTTTCTTTTAGGATATCGTTTACCTTATCAAGAAATATTCAGTTGGACGTATCTATTGAATATAGACACTTGTCATCTTCAATCATTTCAATTAAAACCTCCAAGTGATATCCAAGAAAATGTTTATGTAGTAAATAGACAAACATAAAGATTAAATAAATCTTATCACAAATAATTATAATCCATATTTTACTCTTGTACAGAATCACTTTTTTAAAAATATATTTTGTAAAAAGTTGCACATTCACCAGTAAATCCCAAATAATATTGTGAGCAAAAAATTGATAATGACAAATTTATTCAAATTGCATCAGATCTTTATTTCTAAACTCTTAAAGGATATTTTTGTCACACCCAAAACACACACACTCTCTCTCTCTGTCTCTTCTTTAAAATCCCTTTTCCAATTGAAGAATGAGAGTTTTGTGTTTGTTAAAAATGCATCTATCGAAGAATATTTTGCTGCCCGACCCTCCTGATTTATTTGACACATTTTAAGGCAACTAAAAACTTTCAAGCGGAATATTTATGAATTCTGATTTGTCAAAATAAAAAGAATTTTTTAGTAGCAAATTTAAGGACATTTTTTCCTTCTGTTTTGAAATGAAAATTCTTTACTTAATTGTTAATATAAATTAGTTGTGAGAAATGAACTTTTGCAGACATTGGCATTAAATAACCCAGCAAGGTTGATATGTCATTAAACAAGGAAAGGAAATGATTTTATCCAATTTATAAGTAGATGAATCTAGTTTCTTTATCGGATCATTTGTTTCATGATGAATTTACAATTTGATATTTTATAAAAATTACTGATGAAAATAAAGAAATGTAACATTTTCAATATTCCAATCATTTATTCAAACTTTTCAAAACAAAAAAAAAAACATCCCAGTTATCGCAAAATTTAAACAGGATTTTAAAAAAATCATTCATTTCATTTCATGAATTAAATTTACAGAATTTTTAAAAAATCTTTTGATCAAATTTTTTTGTAATTTTAACTTTATTAAAAAAACATTCGAATTTAAAACTTTATGATTATTTTTTTTAAATAAAAAGATCAGGATATTAGTTCATTGTAATTAACAATTTCATAAAAAAACATTTTTTTTTTCAAATTTCATCAATAATCAAAAAGCGGAAAATTATTTCAGTATTTTTTAACATTTGAAATTAAATGCCGAATAAATAGAAAATAACATTTATCAATAAAATTAAAAACAATTTATTCCTTTTTAACGTATTTTTCAACAAATATTTTTTTTTTATTATTTCTGAAAAACATTCGGAACTTCAACAGCAAAAAAAGTTATTTACCTTATTTCATATTCTGAATTATTAAAAGAAAGTTAATTTTTTTTTTAATTACAAATTCAAAAATTTACACGAAAAATTCTAAAAAAACAAAAATAATCGATAAAATTCTTTAAAAATTTTATTTATTCTCAAAATCTTTTTTAAAAATTTAATGTTTTTTCAAAAAGTTTAAGGATAAGAAAAAAAATAGTCCATTTTGGGTTTTTTTGTCAGTCAAGAAATTTTAAAATTTTAATTAAAAATTTTCCATCAATTTTTAGAAAAACAAACATTTTTTTCCCCTTGGTAAATTATCACATTTTTTCTCAAATTTTTATGTAATTTTTTTTCGGGAAAAAATGTAAAAATTCATTCGAAATTACAATAAAAATTTGTCCAAATTCATTTATAAAACAATCCCAAATTTTTTCTTTTGTTTCGACTGGTTGAATTTTTGTTCCGTTTTCATTAAAAGAAAATATTTCACAAATGTGCCCAGTTGAAGGATCAGCACGAATTTGGGGACACGAATTTGGCGATTTTTGTTTAACCCTAACCCTAACCCTCTCGATTCCCCTGCGTCAATAGCTTTTATAAATTCTCCTTTTTCTATGTAAAAATTAAACGGAAATTTTCGTTTATCACACAAAAAAATTTTTTTTTTTGGTTTTTACAAACAGAAAAAGAATCAAAATCTGATGTTTTTTCTTTCTTAATGATTTTTATGATTTGAAAAAAAAAAAAAACAGGAAATTTTTTCCTTTCCAAAAAAAAAAAAACTAAATATTCTTCCCCACAACCCGTCAAACAATTTACCCCCAAAACTGTGGAAGAATTAAAAAACATTTCCGTTGGCCTTAACATCTTTCCTCTTAAATTCAAGTCACCAACGAATTCACCCGATTCTGTCAATTCAACAATCGAATCGCTCATATAATCAATAAAAAACAAATGATTATCTTCGTCGCTGACAACAAGTGACCAAATCCCACGACGAGGGCTCAATCCCGGCAAATTCCATAATTCCAAACACAATTTTTTCAGTTTGGAGATTTTCAAGGAATTTCTGCCACAAAACCGAATATTTCACTCTTAATTCCATTTTGCTAAACGGTTCTTTTATTTTCTGATTCAAATCCAGCAACGATGATTCCAAATTTCTGGCCACCAATTCGACACCCAAAACAACGTCCTTTTCTTTTGACCCTTTTTAAAATAAATGATGCAAATTAAGGCGCCAAATTTCTAATTTTTTCAACATGTTTTCCGTTTCCCGAAGGAATTTCTGCCATTTTTTCACTTGGTCTTTTGACATTCGTCTCAATTCGTCTCACATTTCAAGAGTTTTCTCTCTCATTTTATTAATTGTGTCTTCGTAATTTTGCCAGAATTCTTCACATTTCAAATCGCATTGTCTATTTAATTCCTCACAATAAATTCGCGATTCGTTCTTTCCCTTTGATTTTTTTAGAAATTGCGAATTTCTTTGAGGAGTTTGGGGATTTGGGATTCTTGTTTGTTTAATGCCTCCTTCTTCACTGATATTAGAAGAGATGAACAGTCACCTGAATCTTTTAAGTGATTCATGTAACATGTGTCACAAAGACACACGTTACATCGTTTACAGTACGAATCTAACATTTTATTGACTTTTACACTTATCAGTCCGAATCGATTTTTTTACTTTTTCTTTTCCATTTTCGTTTAATTCGATCACAAAATGTTGTTTATTGTATTTCTTGTGGAATCGATCACATTTGGCACAAAAGAATTCCTCACAATTTTCACACCAATTTTTGGCGATCGATTCGATTTGATCCTCTAACAAAAATCGCATTTCCAATCGGTCGATTCCAATTGTCGACATTTTAAAATAACTGACCAAAATGGGTGACAGGTTCAATTGATCAAGTTGGCCAATTTCGTCGCATTGTGGACAATGACCATTTCCATTTGTCTTTCTTTTCACTTCTTTAAACATGTTTCACAGAACGAATGAAGACAGAAACGATTTTGATTCCCTGTTTAATTCATTTTGGCAATACGAACATTGAAAAAGAAATTCCATTTCGTTGCGGGCCATTTTTTTTTCAATTAAGAAATAAAGTTCAATCTGAAAATAGAAGAAAATATATTTAAATAAAATTTCAAAATTCACGAAATAGGAAAAAATAATATAAAATGACTGAATAAATAAAGCAAAATAGTTCATTCAGAATATTTCATATTAAGTAACCTGAGAGAAAGAGAGGAGAGAGAGAGAGGATGTTATTTAGAGAGAGAAAGAGTGGGGGGAGAGAGAATCGTGCAGAAATGACGGTTGATTGTATTTATACATATGTGTGTGTGTGTGTGTGTGTGTGTATATATATATATATATATATATATATACACACACACACACACACACACACAGTAAGACAAATAAAACCTTTTTATGTTTAAACAAATAAAAGTTTAATTTTGATATTTATGCATCTATGTTACCGCAAAAAAGCCGGACTTTCCCGAGCGTTTCCGGGCCGATAACGGAAAGAATCGGAATATTCCGGAAAGCAGACAATAAAATAAGTCAACCAATTTGTTGACAAAACTCATAAAGACCAAAGAGAAAAAGACAATTTTTAATGGAAAATGTTACTAACCTTTTTAGGAGAAAAAGAATAAATCAACAGTCAATGTATGATAATTTTCAATAGGAAAAAATAGTTTGAATTTTTATTTTATCTATTTTTTTGGGGGGGGGATATCATTTTTTTGTCTTTTTAAATAATTTTTTTCGTATTTCTCCACTTACTGTACAGTGCAGAAGTAATGATGTGTTCATTTAGAAATCCATTCTTACCATGGGGAGACGGGAGAGTTTTATAACTATTCTGTACTTTCACCTAACAATTTAATAATAATAATCCTGGTCCTGCATTTGGTTTTTACGGAATCTCCAGGCATAACTTTTCCTCATTTTTTTTTGTAATAAGGATTCTCACATGCCCGGCAACTTTTAATTTTGCCTATAAAGTTTCTGCACATTGTAGATTTTCGCTTAGCTAGGATAAATTCATGTTTACACTTGTTTGTAACTTCGTAAACAAATAGATTGAATTATTTTATCTTAAATTTGATTAGCAAGACGTTTCGGCATTTTCCGATTCTTTCCGGAAACGCTCGGCTTTTTTTTGCGGTAACATAGATGCATAAATACCTTAATTTTTTTTAGTCTTTAACCTACAACTTTATTTCGTTTTATGTTTTATAATTTTATTAAAACTACAACAACAAGCTGATTCTCTCACACAAGTGAAAATAGAAAGGGTACCATTCAGAGAGAGGGAGGGACAGAGAGAAAAGTGTCCCCCCCCATTGAGAGCTCCATTCATACGGCCTTGTGCCACATCTAAGCAAAAAATTAATTAATATACAACGTAAGGAAAGATTTCATAAAGAGAAAAACTTTACAATTTATTTAATTGTCTAACAAATCGATCAGATTGATTTCCTACAAGGATTTTTCACTTTTATTCCAAGATAAGATTTTTCGACATTTTGGGATTTGAAAGGAAATGAAAGGAGAAACAGGGAAAGAATCCAGATATTTTTAAAAATTAAATAAACCTTTGTAGATCTTAGACGAGGGTGTCCAGGAGGCTCTTCTTTTTAATAGCTACAACACCGAGGTGTAGGGGAGGGTGCAACACCATTCCCTCGATTGTTCCACTTTAACCTTGATCTTTACCTTAAATGCTGAGTGTTAAGCAAGACGGCATTAAATACCTGTTTTTCAGTCTTTGGTATGATTCGACCTGGGATTGAATCCCGCTCTCCGGGGCCAGTGGCGAATACTCTACTCATTAGACCAAAAGCAGCATTAAATTGAAATATTCTGAAATCGATAAAGTTTTTACTTACAGTTTATTCCACTCTAGTTTCACTGTTTTCTTGAATTCGTTCGACAGAAAATTAAAGAAAACTTTCGTTCTTTACACGGTGGCTGATAAGTTTAAAATGGCGGTTAAACATTTGAAAAGACATATTACGTCATAGAAAATAAGGAATTTCATTGGATAAGATTTGTCACGTCATTCGAATGATCACGTGTTACGTTGGCCGGCAACGGGAAAAGGTAGTGAAAGATAAAAATTACAAACAAGACAGAGGGAGAGAGAATCAAGTTTGAAAAATAGTGAGGGGGAGAAAATGGGTGGGGGG
>CAUZXS010004355.1:7500-112500 GCA_963585895.1 Sepioteuthis lessoniana | reverse complement strand
AAGGCTAGGGCTTTGCCGGGCCCTCTAGCCGTGCGGACGTATCGGACGGGAGCGAAAGCTTTGCCGTGTCAAAGCCGTGCGGACGAGCGGACAGGAGCGAAGGCTTTGTCGTGTCAAAGCCGTGCGGACGAGCGGACAGGCCAGGAGGCCGAGGCTAACATGGGCGTTATCTTAGCGCTGCGCAGATAGCGAAGCGGTAGCTAAAGGCTGGACCGTGCCATTAGCGCTGCTCAGCTTATCGGACAATCGAAACCGAGCGAGAGTAAGACCGGTTGGTCTTAGAATCCGTCTTCGTGTTTGCCACCTGGCCGTCTATTTCGACTGGTCATTACTGACCGCCAGCGATGCTCTGACCCGCAGACAAGGACCTCTTATGGTCCTAAAAAGGACCTTTGTGCATACCTATGTAGGTGGAAGAAAGGCAGATCTACCGCGGGAAGTGGGATCAACGCCGGAAGGTAAGGTGAATGCAACCGCACAAAATGCAGGATTCCTCCTTAAAGAGCTTCGCCAAGAGCTAGCCGTTATTTATCCTACGCCCCACCAGCGTAAGAATATAGCACAAGGCCGTTTTCAAGGTGGGTCCTATCGCAGGGCCGAAGCCCAACGCGACAGGCAGTTTTTTTCGAAGCCCAACGTTCACCAGAGCTACCCGTTATTTATCCTACGCCCCACCAGCGTACGAGCTAACCGATATTTGTCACTGTCTCCCACCAGACACGACTTGACACAAGGTCAAAAGCCCGAAGGCCGATTAAAGTGGGGATAAAGGGGAGGGGAAGTCAGAAACGAATCGAGACTCGAACCCTGCTGGTCAATGCTGCTCATCGGCTCACTTAGTGCAATGTGAGCCTGATGAGGCAAGCAGTTTCACGAACCCAAATGTGGGTCCGGGCAGATATGCCAGTTTACGGCTTAAACTAGACGCTTGGTCTAGTACCGTACATGGGGGACAAAGGAAACAAAAATGCAGCTCGCCCATCCGAAGGTAGCCTAGTCGAAACTAGGTGCCTAATTAAAGGCCCCAAGTCTGCCATTGTTCCTTTTGCAGAGGCACGCTCCGGATCGAAGTCCAGAACAGGCTCCGGGGCTTCGCAAAAAGCTAAAAGCCGAGAGCTAGCCGTTATTTATCCTTCGCCCCACCAGCGTACGAATATGGCACAAGGCCGTTTTTAAGGTGGGTCCAATCGCAGGGCCGAAGCCCAACGCGGCAGGCAGTTCCAAAAATGTCTCAAACCCCGTCGGCATTCCCCTTTTAAGGGTGCCACAGGACCGGGCGATAAACCTAACCCCTCCAAAGAGGGTTAAAGCCTGTGGGGACGGCCCCCTGAGGCCAGAGGTGATGTATCCAGTGGTGGAACACACCCGAACGAACAGTGCAGCTAGCAACCACAGCCGGTCGATGGCGCCCCACTACAGGACACAAAGCAAGCAAGCCAAGAGCTAGCCGATATTTGTCGCTGTCTCCCAAAAGACACGACTTGACACAAGGTCAAAAGCCCGAAGGCCAATTAAAGTGGGGATAAAGGGGAGGGGAGGTAAGGAACGAATCGAGACACGAACCCTGCTGGTCAGTGCTGCTCATCGGCTCACTTAGTGCAATGTGAGCCTGATGAGGAAAGCAGTTTCACGAACCCAAATGCGGGTCTGGGCACGTTATCCAATTTACGGCTTCAACTAGACGCAGGGTCTAGTGTCGTAAAAGGGGGACAAAGGAGACAAAAATGCAGCTCGCCCACCCGAAGGTAGCCTAGTCGAAACTAAGTGCCTAATTAAAGGCCCCAAGTCTGCCATTGTTCCTTTTGCAGAGCCACGCTCCGGACCAAAGTCCAGAAAAGGCTCCGGGGCTTCGCACAAAACTAAAAGCCAAGGGCTAGCCGATATTTGTCGCTGCCTCCCACTAGAGCAACACTCCGGACTGGAGTCCAGAACAGGCTACAATTATTTGTCGCTGCCTCCCACCAGACACGACTTGACACAAGGTCAAAAGCCCGAAGGCCAATTAAAGTAGGTATAAAGGGGGTGAGGTCAGGAACTAGCCGAGACTCGAACCCTGCTGGTCAATGCTGCTCATCGGCTCACTTAGTGCAATGTGAGCCTGATGAGGCAAGCGGTTTAGCGAACCCAAATATGGGTCCGGGCACGTATGCCAGTTTACGGCTTAAACTAGACGCATGGTCTAGTGCCGTACAAGGGGGACAAAGGAGACAAAAATGCAGCTCGACCACCCAAAGGTAGCCTAGTCAAAACTAGGTGCCTAATTAAAGGCCCCAATCTGCCATTGTTCCTTCTGCAGAGCCACGCTCCGGACCGAAGTCGAAAACAGGCTTCAGGGCTTCGCAAAAAGCTAAAAGCCGAGAGCAAGCCGATATTTGTCGCTGTCTCCCACCAGACACGACTTTACACAAGGTCAAAAGCCCGAAGGCTGATTAAAGTGGGGATAAAGGGGAAGGGGAGAGCGGAAAGGAGCCGAGACTCGAACCCTACTGGTCAATGCTGCTCATCAGCTCACTTAGTGCAATGTGAGCCTGATGAGGCAAGTAGTTTCACGAACCCAAATGTGGGTCCGGGCACGTATGCCAGTTTACGGCTTAAACTAGACGCTTGGTTTAGTGCCGTACATCGGGGACAAAGGAGACAAAAATGCAGCTCGCCCACCCGAAGGTAGCCTAGTCGAAACTAGGTGCCTAATTAAAGGCCCCAAGTCTGCCATTGTTCCTTTTCCAGAGCCACGCTCCGGACCGACGTCCAGAACAGGCCCCGGGGCCTCGCAAATGCTAAAAGCCGAGAGCAAGCCGATATTTGTCGCTGTTTCCCACCAGACATGACATGACACAATTTCAAAAGCCCGAAGGCCAATTAAAGTGGGGATAAAGTGGAGGGAAGGTCGGGAACGAATCGAGATTCGAACCCTGCAGGTCAATGCTGCTCAACGGCTCACTTAGTGCAATGTGAGCCTGATGAGGCAAGCAGTTTCAAGTTCCCAAATGTGGGTCTGGACACGTAGGCCAGTTTACGGCTTAAACTACATGCTTGTTTTAGTGCCGTAAATGGGGGACAAAGGAGACAAAAATGCAGCTAACCCACCCGACGATAGCCTAGTCGAAACTAGGTGCCTAATTAAAGGCCCCAAGTCTGCCATTGTTCCTTTTGCAGAGCCACGCTCCGTTTATTTGTCGCTGCCTCCCACCAGACAAGACTTGACGCAAGGTCAAAAGCCCGAAGGCCGATTAAAGTGGTGATAAATGGGAGGGGAGGTCAGGAACGAATCGAGACTCGAACCCTGCTTGTCAGTGCTGCTCATCGGCTCACTTAGTGCAATGTGAGCCTGATGAGGCAAGCAGTTTCACGAACCCAAATGTGAGTCCAGGCACGTACGCCAGTTTACGGCTTAAACTAGACGCATGGTCTAGTGCCGTACAAGGGGGACAAAGGAGACAAAAATGCAGCTCGCCCACCCGAAGGTAGCCTAGTCGAAACTAGGTGCCTAATTAAAGGCCCCAAGTCTGCCACTATTCTTTTTCCAGAGGCACGCTCCGGACCAACGTCCAGAAAAGGCCCCGGGGCCTCGCAAAAAGCTAAAAGCCGAGAGCAAGCCGTTTATTTGGCGCTGCCTCCCACCAGACACGACTTGACACAAGGTCAAAAGGCCGAAGGCCGATTAAAGTGGGGATAAAGGGGAACGAATCGAGACTCGAACCTTGCTGGTCAAGGCTGCTCATCGGCTCACTTAGTGCAATGTGAGCCTGATGAGGCAAGCAATTTCACGAACCCAAATGTGCGTCCGGGCACGTATGCCAGTTTTCGGCTTAAACTAGACGCTTGGTTTAGTGCTGTACATGGGAGACAAAGGAGACAAAAATGCAGCTCGCCCACCCAAAGGTAGCCTAGTCAATACTAGGTGCCTAATTAAAGGCGCCAAGTCTGCCATTGTTCCTTTTCCAGGGCCACGCTCCGGACCGACGTCCAGAACAGGCCCTGGGGCCTCACAAAAAGCTAAAAGCCGAGGGGAAGCCGATATTTGTCGCTGTCTCCCACCAGACACGACTTGACACAACGTCAAAAGCCCGAAGGCCGATTAAAGTGGGGATAAAGAGGAGGGGAGGTCGGGAAAGAGCCGAGACTCGAACCCTGCTTGTCTGTGCTGCTCATCGGCTCACTTAGTGCAATGTGAGCCAGATGAGGCAAGCAGTTTCACGAACACAAATGTGAGTCTGGGCACGTATGCCAGTTTACGGCTTAAACTAGACGCTTGGTTTAGTGCCGTACATGGGGGACAAAGGAGACAAAAATGCAGCTCGCCCACCCGAAGGAAGCCTAGTCGAAACTAAGTGCCTAATTAAAGGCCCCAAGTCTGCCATTGTTCCTTTTCCAGAGGCACGCTCCGGACTGGAGTCCAGAACAGGCTACGATTATTTGTCGCTGCCTCCCACCTGACACGACATGACACAAGGTCAAAAGCCCGAAGGCCAATTAAAGTGGGGATAAAGGGGAGGGGAGGTCGGGAACGAGCCGAGACTAGAACCCTGCTGGTCAATGCTACTCATCGGCTCACTTAGTGAGCTCGCCCACCCGAACGTAGCCTAGTCGAAACTAGGTGCCTAATTAAAGGCCCCAAGTCTTCCATTGTTCCTTTTGCAGAGCCACGCTCCGGACCGAAGTCCAGAACGGGTCCCGGGGCCTCGCAAAAAGCTAAAAGCCGAGAGGAAGCTTTTATTTATCCTACGCCCCACCAGCGTACGAATATGGCACAAGGCCGTTCTTAAGGTTGGTCCTATCACAGGGCCGAAGCCCAATGTGTCAGGCATTTCCAAAAATACTTCGGACCCCGTCGGCATTTCCCTTTTCGGGGCGCCTCAGGCGCCGGGAAAAGCCGAGAGCAAGCTGATATTTGTCGCTGTCTCCCACTACACACGACTTGATGCAAGGTCAAAAGCCCGAAGACCAATTAAAGTGGGGATAAAGGGGAGGGGAAGTCGGGAACGAATCGAGACTCAAACCCTGCTTGTCTGTGCTGCTCATCGGCTCACTTAGTGCAATGTGAGCCTGATGAGGCAAGCAGTTTCACGATATCAAATGTGGGTCCGGGCACGTATGCCAGTTTACGGCTTAAACTAGACGCTTGGTCTAGTGCCGTACATGGCGGACAAAGGAGACAAAAATGCAGCTCGCCCACCCGAAGGTAGCCTAGTAGAAACTAGGTGCCTAATTAAAGGCCCCAAGTCTGCCATTGTTCTTTTTCCAGAGGCACGCTCCGGACCGACGTCCAGAACAGGCTCCGGGGCCTCGCAAAAAGCTAAAAGCCGAGAGCGAGCTTTATTTATCCTACGCCCCACCAGCGTACGAATATGGCACAAGGCCGTTTTAAAGGTGGGTCCTGTTGCAGGGCCGAAGCCTAACGCGATAGGCAGTTCCAAAAATGCCTCGGACCCCGTCGGCATTCCCCTTTTCGGTGCCTCAGGCGCCGAGCGAGAGCGAGCCGATAATTTTCGCTGCCTCCCACTAGACACGACTTGACACAAGGTCAAAAGCCCGAAGGCCGATTAAAGTGGGCATAAAGGGGAGGGGAAGTCGGGAACGAGCCGAGACTCGAACCCTGCTTGTCTCTGCTGCTCATCGGCCCACTTAGTGCAATTTGAGCCTGATAATTGTCCTAAAGCCGGCGTGTAACTTGATATGTTTATGTTTATCGGCAGGTCCCGGCAATTTCTGTTGAGATAGTATTGACTGTCCCATTTACTGACCTTAGTAAGGGAGGTGATACTCCTAGTTACAAAAAAAAGATACCCTTTCAAAAAATGATACACTTCTAAAATTCTTGCATATTTGGTAATTTAATTGCATTTAAAAATATCTTAATATTAAAAAAATGAAAAAAAATGTCAAAATTAACGTTTCTATTTTATTTATGAAGTTAAAGTGTTCATTTTGGCAAAACTTTTTTTGTTTTAATGTTTACTTACTTATCAATTTTTTAAGGATTAAAAACCCTAAACTAACCATAAAAAAATTATTCATAAGTTAAAAATCTAATTTTTTTATTTCCAATTTTTTCAACGGATTATTATTGATAATGAACTTTCAAATTATCAAAAAAGGAAAAAATGTTTGGAAAATATTTTTGACTGTGTTAGCGTGTTCATTTTGTGCTAAATATTTTCTAAAAATTAAATATTTTTAGAATTATGTTTTAAAAATTCAAGTGTGGTGGTGTGATTTAAAGCTTTATGTTTCAAATAAATTCAAAACTTATTCAGAAATAATAGGTTTGAATAAAGTTTAAGTCATCTTTTTCCAATTTAAATTTTCAGCAATAGTGACTTGACTTTTCGTACAAATAATTTTACAGAGTTTTCAAATTAAAAAAAAATTAAAATAAAACAAATTCTTTTAAAATTGACTAAAGAATAAATTTTGTAGTTTTTGGTCATTCAAGAATGAAAAAAATAATTTAATTCAGGAATATTTTTTCATGTTTAAAAATGATTCATTAAGTTTTAAGTATAGAAATATTAAAAGTTTTTACGATCGTTTTATAAGAATTTTTTAAAATATTTCATTGAAAAAGAAAACACAATATCAATATCAATATCAATAAAAAAAAATTAATCCAAATATTTTTAGAAAATATAATGTTTAACAAGTTTTTTCAGCTTCAGTTTAAATTTTAAAACTGCTTTCTTGTGCTCGACAAAACGAACTTTGTAACAACTTTTGAATTTAGCGGCTGTTAAAATAAATGATGATAAAATTTTAACTATTAAATGGACTTGGGGTAAAATTCTCCCTTTAATGGCATGTTTCCATTTATCAAATAAATGTTTACTTTTTAGAAACGAAAAACAATGAACTAATGCATGTTTTGTTCTGAAACTGAGTCAACGCTGAAAGACGCCGTGTTAGTGACGTCAGTAAGTGAATTTCAATCATGTGATAGACCTTGTTAATATATATCGCAAAGGCCACGGTTTTACGCGCTCCATGACTTTTGGAGCTTCTCCAGCTCCCGCTCACACGCCCAAATTTGGAGCTAGCTCCCCTCACTCTCCCCATTTTTAAAATGGAAACATTACAGCTCGAACACCTTTAAAAAAAAGGAGCGGCTCCTTTTCAGTGCTCCATATTGAAAATATACCCACTTTCCTTAATGTTCTATTTCGCCAATAATTGGTCAAAGTATAGGTGTGGGCGTCAAAGAGTTTTGTCAATATGGGTGGGGATGTCACTTTAAGTGTATGACATCCTAAAGGAGAACATGTCGAACGAAGCATAAGGTTATGCATAAATTTTTGTTGCCTGAGGTATCAAATTGAAATAGAAATACACTGAGAATTGTAATTTTCGGCAACATAAGTAAAATATTCTAAAAAATAGACATGTTTGTTGCTGTTTTTACAAACAAATCGTTGTATTCCTTTTTTCTTTGAATGATTTACCAAATGTCTATCATATGCTTTCAAATATTAGTGTAAATTAAAATAAAGAAAACATATTTACTGTTTTTTATTAAAATAATAATTTGAAAAGATACAAGAAGTTCATTAGAGAAATATTGATATTATTTGCTTGAAAACAACTTATTTGAAAATATATTTTTAAAAACAAACATATTTCTTTAGTTATTAACCTTAAAGATTTTTTTTAGCTATAAAAATACAAGAAAAGGTCAAATATTTAAGAAAATGACTTGAAAGCTTTTCTACAAAGTGACTAACACCTTTGAAGAGACATTTTCCAGACTGTCTCCTGTTTTGTAAGAAAAATGGCCCATCAGAAATGTATCACCGAGCTGACAAAACATACTTGCTTCTAAACAAAAATTTGAGAAGTTCAAATTTTTTGGCTTTCATGTCAAATTTTTAAGTATAAATCTCTCTCTCTCTCTCTCTCTCTCTCTCTCTCTCATATACATTTAACACAATTATAAAAAAAGCCAAAGAGTTTAGCTCAAACTTTCTTTTCTTTTCCTTTTTAATTTTTATTGATTTTCAAAAGAAAAAAAATTCAAATAGTTTTGGAGTGCGGACCGCAAAAACCAGGCACTTTAGCCCAAAATGGAGTTGCTCACACTCCACTCCAGCTGAATATAAAATAAGCCCTCCTCTTCTTCGCTCCAGCAAAAAGGAGCGCGTTCCCCTTTGGCGGGTTCTGTAAAGCCGTGTATATATATATATAATATATACAATCACTTTCAACCAAGTCTCCCCTGTAAGTACCCCCAGTTTTAGATGGAAGGAGCGGAATACTATGCGCTGAGAAGACCTGCAGCTACACCTACACCTGTCTCTTATTGGCATAGAACAGCCATTCCTTATTCTTCATTTACGAAGCCAAACCATGATAAACACACACACACACACACATATATATATATATATGATTAATTAATCTTCAAAATTATTCAATTATTCTGATGGTGGGAAAAAACCCTAAATGATACAATTTGTAAATTATTGTTGAAAGCTATGGCAAGTTCCTCCTCCATACATAAAATACAATATCTATCCCCCACTTTATATTTACGGCAATTTTTTTACATATATGTATATGTTATCATCATCATCATGTCGTGCCATGAGCATGGATTTCCCTGACCCTCTCCAATCCCATCTCTATTATTAATTAATAAGAAATAACAATTTTTTTTTGTAGGAAAAAAATGCCTCGCCCATCTCCTTGTCTATCTATTCGTGTTTTTCAGAATTTGGTTGCTGTTTGATTTTTTTTCTTATAAAATGTGGGTAGGAAAAATATTTCCTATCTTTATTTTTCATATTGAATGATAAAAAGTTAGTAAAAGTTTGAAAAAGAGATGCTAAATGTTAATTTTAACGACTCTTGATAAGTATTTAAACAAACAAAAAGTTTCTCAAGAAATAAAAGTAAAATTAAACGAAAGTCTACCAAATTCTACCAAAACCAACTATTGCTATTTGCTTTCCAACACTTTTTGAGACTCCATAATGTTATCGATGAATATGAACAGCATCCAGTAGTGAAGCTCTAGTGCTCTGCGGTGCGTGGAATCACCGCTTTGTTGCAATTACACTAAGTTAGTATTTCGCACTCCTATATTATCGATATAACTTCAACTGAATCCAGTGGCAAGGCTTTGGTGCTCGGCGGAGTGTATAATCACCGCTTCCTTGCAATTACTCTAAATTCGTATTTGACACTCCTATATTATCAATACAACTTCGACAGCATCCAATTTTTGTAAATTTCAAAACTGAAAATTTTATATTTGGATACAAACGTTCGATTAAATTAACCAAGTGTAATTACATAAAATATTCGTGGCAGTTTCTGTGTTTATGCTCGGAAGGAGTCTCGCGAGAGGAGCATGACCATGTGAGATTCTCAGGACGCAAGTGTTCGGAGCACACGGGGAGTGGGAATTTCTTCGCTTTCTGGTTCGAGACAGGAAGAGGCGAAGACAAGGAAGACAGCGATTTTGTAGGAGTGATATTAGCGAGAGGGAAAGTTTGTTGTTGTTAGTGAGGAATGGTTGTAACGTGGGTGCGTGTTTATGTTGTGTTGTTTCCTCGCTGAGTTTGTAAGGTCTTTCGCTAATTGTTGTTAGTTATTAAAGGATGATGAAGAAGTAAGATGGCGAGAGTCGAAAGGTGTTTTTATGGATAGTTTTATTTTTGAAGCATGGAAATTTGGGTTTGCTTTTGGTGCTGCAAGACTCGTAGTGTTTAAACTTGTGAGTATTGAGACGAAATGGCGTTATGAGAAGTTGAGAATGTTGAGATGGCAGCGCGTGTCGTCGGACGTGTGAGGGATTGTGCTTTAGAGTCACCATGGTTTTTGTCCGTCTGGTGGAGAGGCGTGCGTGGTCTCCATTAAAGTGGCCCAGAGGTGAATTGAAAGCTAACGTGTCGAGAGCGGGATTACGTGTCGGATCGACATAGCCAATTTTGGGGTGACATAAAGTTGTGCCTGTGCGAGGCATGTTGAATGCATCTAATTTATATTCAACTGGGATTCCTTGCAAGGAATCCATAAATTAGATGGGTTCCCTCGTGTGTCCATGTTGCTGCTGCTGCTATTCTAGAGCCGCAGTGAGACGTCTGCACTGGGTGGCATTCTCTAGCCAAAGAGAGTGTGTTTGGCAGCTTAACCAATCTGTTTGCCGGAAATGGAGGTCCGGGCTGAATAGGATAAGTCATCCTGATTGGGTGAAATTAAGTGTCGAATTAAATTTGCGCGCCAAACCAAAATACGAAATTTCCTTCACTACAGCGAAGAAAGATTCGTGGTACCCTCGTGATGCAATAGCTACCAAAATGGAAAAGCAAATATTCTCGTTTGTCACTGGTTTAAACGTGAGTAATTGTTTGCCTTATATTTTTCTTGATTGGCCATTCAAATTTATATGGTAGCGGCTGTGTTGTTTTTGTTATTCTCACGGTGAACGAAGCGTGCGAAGGTCCCACCCAATTTTCGAGGTCTGAAGGAAGAACTAAAGTTACTAGTGTTGTTGCTTAAATTGGAAATATAAATCCACAAAAGTTTCATTCCTCGTAAATATACGTATAAACTTCACTACTAAGTAAACTGCTTAAAAATATCTATTTCTTAATTAGCGATGAATTTTTTTTATGGAGAATTCCAATTTTTGAACGAATTTGAGGATATGAAAAATAAATTAACAAAATACCAATCGCAAGGTAAACAAAAGTTTCCTCCCTTTCATCAGTAATAATGATTCATTTCCCTAAAACCATTCTGCTTTAAAAAAAAAAAAATAAAAAAAACATTTAAATGAATTCTTTCGCTTTTCTTTTCTACTGAGTCGACTTTCACATCCAAATGCTTCCAATGATTTCTTTGGGCTGAGGGAGACTTTTTCACTCATTTCCCTCATATTTTTGTCACTCGAGGTTTCATATAATTCAGATTTCTCCACTGGCTTCCCTGGGGTGAGATGGAATCTTTTCTACCATTTCTTTGTGTCCTTCCTGCCTATGTCTTTCACTGACTGATGCCCTTTTCTTCTTTATTTGCTGGCTTTCATTCTGAAAATGGTTCTGGCAAAGAAGATATTGCCTAAAACCGTAAATATTTATATCTCTTACTCTTTTTTGCTTAAAGACATTCTATGAGGTAAGAATAATGTATTATGTTCCTCTTAGTTTTTTGCTCTTCATAAAAAATTTTCTCATAAAAAAAAAAGATTCAACTTTTTCTTATATTCTGCATGAACTTTTCACTTTCTGATATGTTTATGCTTCGAAGTTCCACTCAGATTAGTGAACCAATCAGATTCAATCGATTTCACAGTTTCTCAATTCCCCTCTTAAAAATAGGAAAATTATTCTTTACAAAAAACCCTTCTACCCATTTTTTCTTAAATTCTAATGAGACTTTTTCATATCAATAAATAAACTTTCTTTCAGGATATCATTTATCTTATAAAGAAGAAATAGTCAGTTGGATGTATGTTCTGAATATAGACACTTGTCATCTTCAATCATTTCTAATCATTTCAATTGAAATACCTAAGTGACATCCAAGAAAATGTTTATATAGTGAATAGACAAGCATAAATATTAAATAAATCTTATCACAAATAATTATAATCCGTATTTTACTCTTTTAAAGAATCATGTTTTTTAAATATATTTTCTAAAAAGTTGCACATTCACCAGTAAATCCCAAATAATATCATTGCAAGCAAAAAATTATTGATAATGACAATTTTATTCAATACATTGGATCCTTATTTGTAAATTCCAAAAGGATATTTTTTTGCCACACTCAAAACACACAGAAAGACCAGGGAAATTCTGCCCATGTGACTTTTTGACAGATTTTTAATATTTGCTCAAAAGTTCCAACTTTTTATTTCACTTTATTTTTCTTTCTATTTTTCAGATTTTCTATCAAAGATTTTAAAATACCCAACATCAACTTTTGTTGGATTTTGAAAATTGGTCTGTGAAACTGTTCAATTTTCATAAAGAAAAGATGGAAGGATAAATTTCTCTCTACTCCACAATGTCAGTCCGTCAGTCTATTCAGTGTAAAATATGATAAAGACAATAAAGAAATATAAGTTGATAGAATTAGCTTTGATTTTTAGTCAGGGATCAATTATGAGAATATCTACCTCTGCAGCTCGTTGCATAAGTTACTAACCCCACGTCAAGAACTTATGTGTGGCCGGATCAAGCAAGAGGCAGGTTCACAGGGAAAAGAAAAAACAACAACTTTGTTGTTAGAATGCCAAGGGAGGATGGAGAGCATGTAACACTTTGTGGATAATTAGTTCTGGGCTGAGTTTCGGCTGGCAAAAGATTATCTTAACTAACTGGGTCCGGCTGGTAATGTTGCTGTTCGTTGTTCTTTGTTCTGGCCTAATCAACTTTCCTCGAACCCAAACTAAGTCCAACTGCTAGGACCCAAAACGCACCTGTATATATACAGAATGTTTCATTATTATTTCTAGCCAAGGGACACCCACGAATAAACCCATAACCTTTTTCGGGGGTACATTTCTCTCTTTAAAAAAATGGACATAGAAATATTTTCTAGCCTGGCCATCTCCGATACAGGGACATTAAATTCAGACCCTTTTAAGTTTTTGACCAGTACCCAACAAGTACTTAACACTTACCCACGCCCGTGGTCATATGTATAAACATTTTCTTATCTAGATTTCCTTAATCTAGTTAATGGGTTTTCCTAACATTTGAAATTTGATACCCAGGCCGAATCTAACTCATCTTGTCACATATATATGTGTGTATATGTGTGTGTGTGTGTTGGTGTGCACACACATGTGCGTGGGCGTATATATATACACACACAAACACTCACACATGGGTGCACACACACACACACACACACGTGTGTATACATGTATGTGCATATATCCAACTCATAGTGTCACATAAGATTTTTTTATTTACATACTTTTCATTTCTATACGTTAAATAAAACATTAAGAACTTAGTTTTTTATCATTTTAGTTTCCTGTTGGTCATAATTGCTTTAAACAAAACATTAAATGTTGATGAGAATTTCACATTTGAAGATTTTTAGCTTTCAACTTTATTTATTCATTGTTTTGTTTTATCCTCTTGACTTCAGAAAGATCTTATTGTGGTAGTGTTTAAAAAGGATGTGGGGTTCGCATAATAACTGCAATAGTTGCTTAATTTCTAGTTGTATGAAAAGTCTGTGTTCAGTAAGTTTCTTCCAAGAATTGAATCCTAGTTGCAAAAATGGTGCAATACAATCTTCCTTATCCACAAACTGATCAGTTAATAGCATATTTCAAATGAAACACCAGTTAAAATGTCTGGAAGACTTTAATCCATCTTGAATGATGCCATAAGTTTTCGTAATATTTATTGTTTTTAAAAGTGTGTCAAGTGTTTTATTTCAATTTCAATTTTCTAAAAATTTTATTGATGTAATTAAGACTTTTATTTCTATTAAGTGAGATTTTATCTAATCTCAGATTTCGAGAGAATCAATTAAATAGAAAAGATTATTTTTACCCGAATTAAATCATCAAATTTTATTGAAACTCGTTAAACTTTTGTATAAGATAATTTTAGAGTCTATTCAGTTTGATTTGGCCAAAAAGCTTTGCATAAAGTGAGAAATATGTGTCGCTTAGTGAGAATCGATTTCACTATCAATGGTCCATTACTCCATTGGAGCTACCCTAAAGATTAATATATCTGTGAACAGTAGTAGGAAAATAAATTTTTCCCCTTTTTCTATGTGTATCAGTGCAAAACAAATTCATTTTAACCATTTTATACACCTTAAAATTTCTATCTTATTTTCTTTTTCTTGTAAAGTTATATTGATTTCTCCACAAAAAGGCAGAATTTTTACTAAAATCATTGACTAATCACTTCTAGAAAGATGTCAAATGTTGAAATGATCATTTCAAACAAATAACTCTCTCTCTGCTCTTTAAAATCCCTTTTCTAATTGAAAAATAAGAGCTTTGTGTTTTTCAAGAATGCATCTATTGAAGAATATTTTGCTGTGGGTATCAACAATATCTACCCAACCCTCCTAATTTATTTGGAATATTTTAAGGCGACTAAAAACTTTCAATAATTAATTCTGACATGTCAAAATAAAAAGAAACGTTTAGTCACAAATTTAAGATCATTTTTCCTTCTGTTTTGAAATGAAAGATTTGAAATTTCTTTACTTAATTCCTAATATAAATTAATTGTGAGAAATTATCTTTTGTAGATATTGGCATTAAATAACCCAGCAAGGTTGATATGTCATTAAAAAAAGAAAGCAAATGATATTATCCAATTTATAAGAAGTAGATGAATCTATTTTCTTTATTGGATCATTTGTTTCATAATAAATTTACAATTTATTGCTATTTTATAGAAATTACTGATGAAAATAAACAAGAAAAGCAACATTTTTAATATTTCAATCATTTATTCTGACTTTTCAACAAAAAGAAAAAACATCCCAAAATGTAAACAGGGTTAAAAAATTTCATGCATTTCATTTTACAATTACTTTTACATAATTATTGAAAGATCTTTTTATCACTAATTTTCTTGTAATTTTAACTTTATTAATTAAAAAGTAATTTTATTGTTAATAAGTCATTTAAGAGATTGAAATTAGAATTCTACTTTGAAAATTCATTTGATATTATTTATTTAATAAAAGATAAGGATATTAGTCCATTGTGATTAACAATTTCAAATAAAACATTTTTTCTTTCAAATTTCATCAGTAAGCAAAATGCTGAAAATTATTTCAACAATTTTTAATCAAAATGTAAAATCAAATGCATTTATTCCTTTTTAATGTATTTTTCAACAAATGTTTTTTATTATTTCAGAAAAATATTCAGAAATTCAATAGCAAAATATTTCATTATTTGCCCCACCTCATATTCTGAATAATTGCAAAACTTTTCAGTAAAATAAAGAAAATTACAAATTCAAACAAAAATTCACTCAAAAAATTCAAACAAAACAAAGATAATTGATAACTTTGTTTTAATTTTATTTATTTTCTGAATTAAAAAAGAATTTGATGTTTTTTCAAGTTCTCAAAGAAAAGAAAAATGAAAATTTTTTTTCAAATAAAATTTTTAAAAAAACATCCTTTATTTTTTTTGTTTATTTTTTTTTTTTGGTCATTTGAGAAATTTAAAAATCTTAATAAAATATTTTTTATCAATTTTAAGATAAACAATTTTTTTCCCTTGAAACAAAACTTTTGGCTAATTTTCAGATTCTTTCTAAAATTTAAGAAAATTTTTTCTGAAAAGAATGCAAAAATTCCTTCCTGATTACAATAATAAATTTCTTTGAATTGATTTATAAAAATATCGCAAATTTTTTCTTCAGTTCCGACTGATTCTATTTTTTTCTCCATTTTCATTAAAATAAAATATTTTACAAATATTTCGTATTGCCCTCCAAAAATAGCCAGTTGAGGGATCAGCACAAATTAGAAGCCAACCAACCCCGAATCCCCAATCTCAATGGTTTTTATGCAATCTTTTTCTGTAAAAATCAATTTGAAATTTCTGATACTCACAAACCAAAATTGTTTTTTTTTATTTTACAAACAGAAAAAGAATCAAAATTATCTTGTTTGTTTGTTGTTGTTTTTTTGAGAATGATTTTTTTTCTTTTTAAAAATGGAGAAAAATTTCTCTTTCCCCCAAAAAATAACTTTCTTCCACTCCCCACCTCAAACAATTTACTTCCAAAATTTCTGGAGTATTAAAAAACATTTCCTTTGGGGTGATTATTTATCCTTCTTTGTCTGCTAAAATCAATTCACAAACAAATTCCCCCCGATTCTTTCAATTCAATAATCGAACAGTTCGATAAGTCTGCAAAAAAATATTATCATCTTTGTCATTGACAAGAACTGATGTAATCTCTCAAGACGTGTTTGATCTCGGCAGATTCCATTCATTTTCAAATTGAATAAAATTATCCAAAGAATACAAAGACCCTGAACCAATCATTTCATTTTGGGGATTTTACAGGAATTTCTACCAAAAGTCAAATTTCATCCGCAATTGCAATCCCGTCAGCGGTCATTTATTTTTCGATGAAACTCAGGAGATGCTGAATTCCATGCCACCAATTTGACCCCCAAAACCATGTTCTCTTTTGGTCCTTTTTTTGTGGGTAAATGATGCAAATTAAGGTGTCAGATTTCTAATTTTTAACATTCTTTAAGTTTCCTGAAGGAATTTCTTCTGTTTTTCAACTTGTTCTTTTGTTATCCATGGCAACTTTTCACACATTTTGTGTTTTCTCTCTTTGTTCCTCAATGATGTCTTCATTATTCTGCCATAATTCTTCGCAATTGAAGTCGCATTGTTTTTCTAATTCCTCACTGTAATTTTGTGATTTTTTCTTTCTTTCCTCCAGATCCTTTTCAAAATCGTGAATTTCTTGAAGGAGGCTGGGGCCTTGTGATTTTTGTTTCTTTAATGCCTCCTTCCTCAATTACATTGGACAAGATGAGCAATCACCTGAATCTTTTAAGTGGCAAGTGTAACATGTGTCAGACACACATGTTACAGCAACGACTATATGAGTCTTCAATTTTATGGTGAATCTCACACATATCTATTCTCATCAATTTTCTGACTTCTTTATCATTCCCACTTAATTCTATGGAATTGTGTTGTTTCTTGTGGAATCGGTCACAGGTGGTGCACAAGAATTTCTCGCAATTTTCACACCAATATGTAGTGATCAATTGGATCATTCAAACAAAAATCATATTTCCATTCGGTCGATTCCATTTGTCTATATACACATACATTCAGAGAGAGAAGAGAGAGATCATAAGACAAATAAAAACTTTTTATGTTTAAACAAAATAAATAAATAAAACAAAGTTTAAATTTTTTATTGATTTTGTGTTTTTTAAAAGAAAATTTTCATTCCACATACATAGTACAATGCACTCACGTGCACACACACACACACACGCTCACACTCATAGAATTGAAAGAATAGAAAATTTAAAGAGAGATAGAGAATGTAACATAATTGAACAGCTTATAGAAATTTTTTAAAAATGAATAAATAAATGAGTAAAAAAATCAGACAGTAGTCTTTGAATAGGAAATCCGAGGTACTCATGGTCATTAAAAATGATTAAGGAGAACTAGATATCCGAGGATAGTGTGTGCATATATGGAGTACAGCGGAAGCAAATGTTTCACCCTGACACGACAGGTGGAAGTGAGGGGATGACTTGTGTCCTTTTAGCAGTTGACAACGAGATGTGATAAAGTGAAGACGTCAGTAGAACACCAGCCACGAAGATGCAAGAAGACGAAAGTTTATGAGCCCCAAATTCTGGTGAATGCTCCCAAAAGAGGTGTTAGACCCACAGGACTAGTATGGTAGAACCAGAAGAAAATTGAAGGTCTGTGTATGCTCATTTTTTCTCACTAGGATACGTTGCTTATAATTGTTTAGGTGACACAGTTGTCTCAGGTTTCCATACTCCCTTTCTTTCTCCCAGCGGCTACATACACGTGTGTGGTAAATAAACTTTTGAGTAGTTTATCAAAGTTTTCACGTTCGTCAACTTGTTACCAAGGCTGCGTCACAATGGGATCTGAATTCACTTTGGTACCTAAATAGTACAAGAGAAAGAGAGAGGGGGAGGAAGAATCATGTAGAAAGATAAATCACGATACAGTTGCTTCTATTCATACACACACATAAACATACACACACACAAATATTTATGTTAAAATGTTGTCTCATTTCGTGTTTATAATTTTATCTATTCTACTATAACAGCTCGACACACAAATGCACTCACGCATGTAATAGAAATTGTGCCATTTAGAGAGATACAGAGAGAGAGAGAGAGAGAGAGAGTGAGAGAAATACACCAAGAGAGAAGCATCGCCCACGGGTAATGTAATGGTTAACATGCTAGACTAGCAATCTTCTCGTCTGAGTTCGAGTCTCACTGAGTGCCCCATTAATACTGCCTTGTGCTACATCTATGTAAAAAGCTTAGTAAATTGCAACATACGCTTACACACATACACACGAACACACATACATACGTGCAGGTTCTCCAGTCGGCTGGGGCTACAGAATACACCAACTGCTTCTCTGCAGAGGGGTAAGACCCCCCCCCTCGAACGAGTGTCCTGGATATGACACAAAACAAATTGTTTAGTTGACACAGTTGATAGTGATGCTCCAATAATGCTGGGGCTTTGGGAAATGCGGAGTACTCCTTCATTGCCATCGCTTCCAGGTCCATTCTGGCCCTGAGTGGTGGCACCTGATCGGATCCTATCTATGGGTTAAATAGAACTAATCTGTGTAATTATGCTAAACTGAATTGTTTGAAATACAACTGTTTTAACATTAAACTGTGTGGACAAAAACTATACTTATAGTAAATTAAATTGGTTGAATTAGAACTGTTTGACTAAACTGAATAGCTTGAAATAGAAATGTTTTTGATAATTAACCTGTGTACTTATGCTGAACTGGATTGTTTGAAATAGAACTGTTTATTTGTATAAAAATAGATTTGGCATTAAATAAACAACAAAGGTTGATATGCCATAAAATCCAAACAAACCAAACCAAACATATGCACCTGCACATACGTATACACACGATCACATATATACACATACACATTAACACACACACACACACTCACTAATGAAATAGAAAGGAAGCTGTTTAGAGAGAGAAATACACTGAGATGACGTGAATAACAGATAGAAAGGATGCTATTAAGAGAGGGGAGAGAGAGAGAGGAAGAAAGAATCGTATAGAAAGGGGAAATTACTTAGAAACATTCTGAGAGAAAGAGAAAGAAAAGAGATAGAGAGGGAGAGAGGAGGAAAAGTCAAAGTATGAGGAAAGAGATGAAAAGGAGAAGACTGAACGAGAAAGGGAGAGACGTAGTGAAAGAGAAAGGATGCAATTTAGGGAGATAGATAGATAGATAGATAGATAGAGATAGAGAGAGAGAGAATCGCGCAGAAATTAAAAGGCTGCTGATTATATATACACACACTCGTATAAACACCTTAAGACAGACAAAAACTTTTTATGTTTAAGCAAAATAAATGGATAAAATTTAACCTTTATTTAATTTTTATTAAAAAGAAAAAATTTAACAGCTGCTACACACACACACACACACACACACACACACACACACACACACACACACACACACACACACTAATAAAATCGAAAAAATGAAAATTTAACGAGAGAAAGAGAAATGCACAAAGAGAATGAGAGAGGGGGGAAATTCACGTTGAAAGAGAAAAGCAATACAGCAGCATCTACTCACACACACACATTCATACACTCACGTACACACACACACACACACACACACACACACACACACACACACACACACTAATTAAATAGAAAGCTATTTAAAGAGAGAAAGAAAGAGAGAATTACACAAAGATAGATGCCACGCCCTGTTATATATACACAATTTAAAGAAATGTTTCATAGACATCAGCTTATTTGATTGTCTAACAAATTGTTCAAGTTGATTTCCTTCTATTTTTCACTTTTATTTTAAGGAAAGATTTTTTGACATCTTGAGATTTTAAGGGGAGTGGGAGAAAGAAGTGGTGGGATAGAACCAAGTGTGAAAGAAATTGAAATAATGAAAATAATAGAAATTAAATAAACCTATTTCTTTTGATTTTGTTATATCCTTGTAAAGTTTTATTCACACACACATATTATAATGGTCCGGAAGACCAGGGTTCAATCCCAGGTCGAATCATTCCAAAGACTCAATGGTACTTGATGCCGCCTTGCTTAACACTCAGCATCATAAGGAACGGATTAAAGGTAAAGGGAGCAATTCAGTGAAAGGAGAAGCGCCCTCTCCTACACCTTGGTGTAGAAGCTAATGGAAAGGTCGCCAATATATATATATATATATATATATATATATATGTGTAGAGAAGAGGAAAATCTCATTTTTGTTTCGGCGCGCTATTTAATTCAACACTGAATTTCACCCAATCAGGATGACTTATCCCATTCAGCCCGGACCTTCATTTCCGGCTAGCAAAACGGGTGAGCGGCCAAACACACTCTCTTCGGCTGGAGGCGGCGGCCGGAACGGACGTGTCTCTGGTCGCCCCTGCTTAGCGATGCCTTATAGCTAAACAAGCCACCCGGTGTGGACATATCACCGTGGCTTGAATCCTAGCAGCAGCAACATGGACATTCAACGAGGGAACCTTCTAATTTATGGATTCTTTGCGTCTAATATTTTAGACCAAGGAATCCCAGTTGAATATGAATTAGATACGTTCAACATGCCTTCCACAAGCACCACAGAAATTTACTGTGTCGATTCGAGCGCCACTCCGCTCTCGACAAGTTCCCATTTCACCTCTGGTCCACTGTAATGGAGACAACGCACGCCTCTCCCCGAAACACCAGACACACGAAGCTACACGGTGGCCTTGAATACTTCCCTCACACATCCAACGACACGCTGCCATTTCGAACATCCCGCTAAGCTATCGCGTCTCCAAAACCAACAAGCCTAAAGACCACGAGTCTGGCAGCGCCAAGAACAAACCTCCTCAAAGCTGCAAATAAAAACTTTCGTTCTTGTGTGTTGTTATAAAGCAAAGTCTTGTAATTCATTTCTGTTGCCTTAAAATCTATAGTGTTCGGGAAAATAACAAATTCCCACAAAACACGCTATATATGCATGTTTGATTAAGTAATAAAGACACATTTTGTCTATATAATTTAATTAAGCTCCTTTCAAGTCTCCTGATAAGTGTCTTGGTTTCAGGTTGGAATTGGTGGATTAATTTACCAAAATTGTCCCGATCGCTTTCGGACATTTCATAGGCCATCATCAGGGGTCATAATATTAAAGTAAATTATCATAAAAATAGAAAAAGGAAAATTATACGGTTCATCCCCTACTTTTTGTAAACTTGTTAATATAAACATTGGGTTTTTAAAAAATTAATAGATAAACACTTGAGTCAGTATGTTACATACAATATTTGATTGGAAAACATTCAAAATTAGTTATTCCTGCATGAATAATTTTTTTTTAAATAACTAACACTCATAATACGGAAGTAATTAGAAAATATCATGACTTGAAAATAACTTGATAAGAATAATAATAATAATAATTGTAATTATAATTATAAAAGTAAGATTAATTGTCTGATGAATGGTTTATGTAATTTGAAAAACATAATGTATCAAACTATAATTTTCCAAAAAGAAAATGTAAAAGATAAAAAAAAAGTTATATTGGAATTTTGTTGGTTAGATGAAAGTTAGGACATAATAATCATATTTTTCTTTGTCTCATGAATGCTTGAGAAATCAAACAGCTTTATCCAAACATTTGGAAGTTGAAAAATATAGGTTTAACTTCAATGGAAAATTTTGAAAAGATCTACGACTCCGAGCTGCTTTGATAGTAGATGTGTAGCAGAAGGAATTTCGTCTTTTAGTTTGGCGTGTAATTTGATTCGACGCATAATTTCACCCAATCAGGATGACTTATCCTATCCATCGGAACTCCTTTCCGGGCAGCAGAAATTGGGGAAGCCGCCAAACCAAAATTCCTTATATGTAGCAGAAGGAATTTCGTATTTTGGTTTGGCACGTAATTTAATTCGACGCATAATTTCACCCAATCAGGATGGCTTATCCTATTCATTCCGGATCTCCTTTCCGGACAGCAAAAATTGGGGAAGCTGCCAAACACAACCCTTTTTGCAGAACGACTTGGTTCTGTACAGACGTCCCATCTGCCTGCTCTTAAATAGCAGCAGCAGCAGCAGCATGGACACAATGAGGGAACCTATCTAATTTATGGGTCCCTTGCGTCTATTTCTCTTAGGCCAAGGGATCCCAGTTGAATATGAATTAGATAAATTCAATACGCCACACACAGGAAAAACTTTATTTCATCCCCAAAATTGGCTATGTCGATTGCGATGTCTAATTCCGCTCCGGCACCGAGCGACTTCTTCACCTCGGGGCAACATTTTCTGGGGACCACATGCTTCTCCCCGAAACCACCAGAAACACGAATTCACGGTGACTTCTACGTTTATTTCCTCAAACGGCAAACTTGACTTTCGTTACATTCTGCGAACGTACCTCCCTCGCTCGTCCAACAACACACGCTGCTATCTAAACTCTCTCATAACTCCATTTCGTCTCTTCTTTCCTTTCCCACGAGGCTTGCAGCACAAACGCAAACTCTAATTTCCATGCTGCCATTAAAACCTTCATGTAAAAATTAACGGCATCTTCGTCTTCTTACTTCTCCACCTTCTTATTTATTTACTTTTAAAACTTAGCGAAGAAGTAACCAAACACACACACGCACGTTACAACTTTTCCTCGCTAAAAACAAACAAATTTCACACACTAAAGATGTAATTTGTATCTAGAATAAAAGATACAAATTATGTTATACTTTGACCCTGTTAACCTATTAAATCGGGGATGTTATTTAATCGCTAGATGTAAGCGTAAAAATAGATTTAGACTATTTTCAAAAATAAGTGAATAAATAAATAAATAAATTAACTGAAAACGAATCATTATGATTATAATTTGAATTTATATTAGTGATTTTTCCTCTATGATTGTAATTTGGTGGTCGGGGTATCATAATTAACATTAATTTTAAATTTGTTTCTTTCATTTTAATGATACAAATTGATATACTAAAACTGAAAATTGATGTACTAAAATTAGATATATCTGAATAATTTTTTTTATAAATGTTTGAATTTTTGACACGTATTATTGTAACTGTAAATTTTGCCTCTGTTAAATTTGACGTCGGATAAAACTGAATGTTGTTTTACATGCCATAATAATTCGATACTTATGGTTACTTGAAGGTTTAGGCTTTTTTTATTAGATCTGAGAAATGGTTCTTTCTTTTTTTTTTGTTCTTTTCTTTCTTTTTTTTTTTTTTTTAGTCTGGTTGTGAATGTGAAAAATATCTATTCTAATCCATTTCCTGTTTGATCTGAAGAAGTCCTGTTAATTTTTTAGAGCATTGATTTATATCAATGCTTTTTAACAGTATGGAAATAAATTTATTATCTTGATGTGACCGATTGCTGTCTTTTTTGATTTTTTTAAGAGAAAATTATTTGCTCAGTAGATTTTCTCTACATTGAGCTCTTTACCAGGATTATTTAAATTCAATATTCTATTTTTGAATATTTTATTTGTCCTGGTTGGAATTATTCCCTACTGTAGAGAAGAGGAAAATCTCGTATTTTGTTTTGGCGCGCAATTTAATTCAACACTGAATTTCACCCAATCAGGATGACTTATCCTATTCAGCCCGGACCTTCATTTCCGGCTAGCAAAACGGATGAGCGGCCAAACACACTCTCTTCAGCTTGAGACGGCGACCAGAACAGACGTGTCTCTGGTCGCCCCTACTTAGCGATGCTTTTTAGCTAAACAAGCCACCCAGTGTGGACATCTCACTGTGGCTTTAACACTAGCAGCAGCAACATGGACACTCAACGAGGGAACCATCTAATTTATGGATTCTTTGCGTCTAATATATTTTAGACCAAGGAATCCCAGTTGAACATAAATTAGAAACATTCAGCATGCCTTCCACAAGCACCACTTATTGTCACCACAAAAATTTACTATGTCGATCCGAGCGCCACTTCGCTCTCGACACACTAGCTCCCATTTCACCTCTGGTCCACATTAATGGAGATAACGCCTACTCTCCTCAATTACCAGACACACAAAACTACACGGTGAACTTGAATACTTCCCTCACACGTCCAACAACACGCTGCCATCTCAACATACCGCTAAACCATTTCGTCTCAAACATCCAACAAGCCTAACTACCACGAGTCTTGCAGCACCAAGAACAAACCACCTCAAAGCTGCAAATAAAAACTTTCGTTGTTGTGTGTTGTTTAAAGAATAGTTTCGCAATTCATTTGTTGCCTTAAAAAAATATAGCGCTAAACAATTAACCATTTCAATCACCGCTATACTACTCCGGATTTACTGGATTGAATAATTGATATATATATATATATATATATATATATATATATTGGTGGGAATAAGTATTAGACACGCCATTAAATTTTTAATAATTTTCTTATTATTGCACAAATTCCTCTGAAAAATTTGTGTGTGGTACCTACAGGGTGCATACGATAAGTTTCCAGACTTTTTTCGTATGGGCACTTTTATTGATAGTACACACATGAAACTCTTGTCCCCTTCGAAGAAATCTCTTCCAGCTGCATTGCACTTGTTGTACCGTTCCAAAAACTTCTGGAAGACCCCATGGAAGTCCTCTTGTGTGAGCGTGTCAATGACCTTCGTCACAGCCTCTTTCATCTCCTCAATTGTCTCATAACGACAGCCTCTAAGCTTAGGGAATAACCAAAAGTCACATGGAGCAAGGTCAGGACTATAGGGAGGGTGACGAACTGTCTTGATGCCCATCTTGCTCAAATAGTCTGTGACAAGGATGGAGTTGTGGACTGGTTCATTGTCCTGCTGGAAATGCCACTGACCCAATTTGAAGAGTGCTGGCCTCTTCCGACGGTATCTCTTCCCGAACTCCCTTAAAACCTCAACATAGTAACCCTAACCCTAACCCTTTGGCCAATCAACTCTGGTGTATTGACTTCCTTACTCCTCCCACGCCTCTCATCATCCCTCATAGACTCCCTGCCTTCCTTGAATCTTTTATGCCACTCAAAAACTGAAGCTTGATTCATGCAAGATGATAGAAAATCAGTCTGAAGCATTCCCTACGTTTCTGTGGCATTTTTCCAAGTTTAAAACAGAATTTTATTGCATATCGTTCTTCTAAAGTGTCAGATTGCATTTTGAAATTCACCAGCTGTGACAATCAGGCTTTAGTAGGCTGTATTCTAATAGCTGCTTTAGCTGTTCATTTGAACCTGAAATCATAAAAATTGGTCAGTTATCTCATAAGATGTATAGCAATAACATACTGAATTTTTAAGTGTCTACGACAATTTTAAATGCCCATACGAAAAAAGTCTGGAAACTTATCGTATGCACCTCATAGATCCGATGGGTATTAGTATACATATTCGATTTTTATAAAAACTTTCCACAAAAAAAGTAATTAAGCAAAATACGTTTTCGAGGCTGGAAATAAATATAAGACAGATTTGAAAATTTGTATTTAACAGCAAAATTATCCAAAATTCAATATTTACATTTATTCCCTTTCAATTTTAATACATTAACAAACTTGTTTTGGATTGAATCAATAAGTTTTCTGAGAGTTTCTGATGGAATTTCACTCCAATACTGTTTAATACAAGATTTTAAATTTTAGGCCGAGGACAAGGGCAAAGCTGTGATGCCGTTTGACATCTGACTCCATTATAAGGTTATTTTATTTTACCCCACGTTGGCTACTCGGTGTAACTCCTTGAACAAGAAAGTCCCAAAAAGAATTATACGAAAGAAGACAGCAAAAGATAGGAGACGAGAGACGTTTCTTTTATATTTTTCCTTTATTTCCTGGGTTCAACAACCATTCCGTGGGTGAGGGAGTTTTCCCTGAATACAATTGAAAGTGGTTGAATGCAGTTAAGGTGTCTAAAAATACGTTAATCGTTTTTTTGTATATGCTAGTCGTCATTTGGTATTTTAAAGTTTCCACAATATTTTATAGTCTCAAACAAAGGTTAGTTGCTTTTGGTAGTTTGTCGAAGTCCAGTTGTTTTAGTTCGTAGTTCCATTTCGTAGTCTTTTATATTTCGGTATGCTGTTAACAGAGAGAGAGAGAGAGAGAGAGAGAGAGAGAGAGAGAGAGAGAGAGAGAGTTGCTACTGGGTGAAAGGGACTAACCAACGACGTATGCGTGGCACCCACACACCAGTCAGCCATGGTGTGATCAATTCGCCTGAAAGTGAATGAGCCTGTTCTCCCTGTCGAAAGGTCGCTTTTTCCTTTACGCATGCTTCATCCCTTTTTCCTGTCAGAGACCTCTGGGAGTTTCTGCAAATTTAATAGTTTTCTTTTTTTGATTCAATTTTAATTTTTTTTATTTATTTATCTTTTTTCAATTTTTTTTATTCGTTCCCTACAGTTTCTTTATCTTTAAATTGACGTTTATTTTTGTATACTCTCTTGATAAAATTCCCCACAAATTTTCTGGTGGATTTAAATCTAGAGACTTGGGTCAGCTCCAAGCGCAAGAGGAGGGAGTTTGTGACACTTTTGAGCAGCTTTCCGTGCATTTGCAGGCTATCGCGAGCGAATATTTGCGCGAAACTTCCACAAAGCCACTTGGAATGCTGAATCATCTCTTGATTACCCTGTTCTTTTAACGGTCTATTCTGCTCCCTTCTGCTGACTGTTCTCTTCAGGCCTCCTTTGTCGACTGGCTCTCTCTGTCTTCTCTCGGGCCTTCCTTCCCTCCCCCCACTTCCGGTTTCGCCGGAGATCTCGCGCTCAGTCCCTTTGTGTGGGTTTCGCGCCAAAACAGACAAAGAGATTCTCCGACCAACACCCATCGTGTCACAGTTGTTGTTAATCTTAAATCTAAATGTTATACTTAACTCCAATACATGGTTTGCAAAAAACAACACACCACCACAATTTGATGTCTCGTGGTAAAAAGGTGAAATCTCAACGTAGTTGGGGAAATCTTGCATCCCTGTGTACTTGGTGAGATGTCGTATTACTTGGTAAAATCTCGTATGAGGTGATAAAATGTTACAGTTGGTGTCGAAATCTCCTGTAAATTGATGACATCTTCATTTACTTGGTAAAATATCAGGTGAAAAGTTGACATCTCACAAAGTGTGAAATCTCACGTTACTTGGGAGGGATCAAACGTTAGCTGGTGAAATCTATCGTGAAGAGGTGAAACTTTTTGTTATTTGCAGAAATCTTGTATGAAGAGGTGAATTCTAGAAAGAAGATTTAGTAACAAAGCAAATTGGTTGTCTTGCCCTGTTACTTTAAGAAAGGAGTAAAACAAATGAGTAAACGAGAATATTGATGAGTTCGAAAGATTTTAATGACTGCTTGAGAGAAAACCCTGTACTGTGAGTCGTAGGGAAGAAAGCATTTGCGTATGTTAGAGCAGGAATTAAGCATCCAACTTGAAGCTTCGAGGACCAGTTGGTCTAGAAGGAATGAATAAATGATAAAGGAATGATCTTCTAGAGAAAACAATGGTCCAAAAATTGAATACGCTCTCCTCATGTTGAAGTTGGTCTGTTCTGCTGCTAGAATGAGTGAGGAAGAGAGTAAGAGAGCCTTTTCACAGTCTTTTATACTACCCGGGAAAGTCATCCGAGTAGAATGGCATAAATCATCCTCATTGGACGAAAATATAAATCGAAACTTCAACGGCCAAAATAATTCCCGCGCTAAACAATAAATTTGAAATAATTTCGGTCTGGTACAAAGATAGGAAAGCTCACAGTAGTTGATGAAATCCTTTGTCATTTTGCTGAAAATTGTGTTGAGTGGTAAAATCTCGTGTTAGATATTAGAAACTAAATTTATTTAATGAAATTTTGCATGAAGAACAGAAATCTCGCGTTACTCGGTGAAATCTCATGAGAAGATATGGTATTTGTTGAAATCTCGTGGAAAGAATTGAGGTATAATGTTACGTGGTGAAATTTTGCGTTCAAGTAGTAAAATCTTGTGTTAGCTGGTAAAATTTTGTGTTATTTGCAGAAATTTCGATTTACTTCCTTCAGTTTCGGTTTAGATGTAAAATCTCATGTTACTAAGAAAAATCAAACGTTTATTGTTGAAATCTTGTGTGAAAAGATAAAATGTTGCGTTAGTTGGTGAAATTTCTCATTTGTTGATGAAATCTCGAGTTACTTGATAAAATCTAAAGGTAGTTTTTGAAATCTTGCTTAAATTGTCGAAATCTCGTGTTAGCTGTTAAAATCTCACGAGAACAGCTACAATTTCGTGAAATTTAGTAAAATCATGCATGAAGAGATGACACCTCGTGCTATTTGTTGAAATCTCGCCGGAAGAGGAGAAATCTCGCAGGAAGAGATGAAATCTTAGGGTGGTAAGTGAAAATTGTTAAAATTTCGTGTGATTTGTAGAAAACTCTCAAGAGTTATTGAATCTCGTGTTACTTGGTGAAATCTCCATGAAGTGGTGGCACCCATGAAGAGGTGAAATCTCATGACATTTCCTGAAATTTCTCGAGAAGAGATGAAATCTCGTGTCACTTGGTAAAATCTCTCATGAAGTGGTGGCACCTATGAAGAGGTGAAATCTCATGACATTTCCTGAAATTTCTCGAGAAGAGATGAAATTTCGGGTTACTTGGTGAAATCTCAAGTTACTGGGTGAAACTTAGGTTATTGGGTGAATTCACGTGTGACTTGATGAAATCACCAGTTAGTGAAATCTCGAGTTACTTGTTGAAATATCACGCGAGGAACTTATATCTCATGGTAGTTATTGAAATCTCGCGTAAATTTGTGTAATTTCGTGTTACTTGTTAAAATCTCACGAGAAGAGCTACAGTCTTGCAGGAATTGATTAAATCTCACGTTAGGTGGTAAAATCTTGCCTGAAGATGTAAAATCAATAGGTTTTAGCTGAAATTTTGCGTGAAGATGTAAAATCTCACGTAAATGGATAAAATTTCATGTTATTTGGTGAAACATTAAGTGATGAGCTGAAATCCCACGGTACTTCTACCTTTCATCCAAAAGTGTTCTTGTTGACCCCGCATCATTATGTGATCTTTTCTGATGTTGATTACAAGTCCTGACTTAGCTTGAGATTCTTGACTTCACAGCAGTGGAATCATTTGTGTAACATAAAAACAAAAGTTGTTGTGTATATACTGCCATTTCTCTTTTTATGTTACACAAATGATTAACCATTTTTGCTGGGAAAGTAACAGTTTGATTTGTGAGAACTAATCTTCCATCTCCAAATCTAAAAGGCACATTACTCTCTCACTTTTTACAGAATATAACTCTGAACAATAGTGGATCAAGCATGGAACCTAACTATTCATTACCATAAATTGTCTTAGTACATGCAGAGTCTACAATAGCTGCATTCAGAACTTCCATTACTAAAACTTCTTGGGTTGATATTTGATTCAATAGTTTAGTCATCAAAGTCATATAAACTGTTTCATCTGAATTCTTTGCTTGCATGTGGACAGTCCTTTGCCAAATGACGTTTTGATTCACAGACATGACATCTTGATAGAAATTTATTAAATACAAGATCCATTCTTCCTGACCTTCCTCCAATCGCTTTTCTATTGCATCCTCTTTATCTGGCTCTTCTCCATTAGTCCCCCTAACTCTTCTATAATTTTCTGTTATTACTACTTTTCTTTTGTGGGGATTAATAAAAAAAACTAAAAAAGAAAAGAAAAGAAATTCAAAAAATGTAACAGTTCCCAGAAGCCCTCTGACAGGAAGCAAGAACGGCGCATGCCTAAAGAAATGGCTTTCTGGGTGCTAAATAGAAATTCTATACTTCAGCCGTACCCCTGACACAGGACAGACTTCATCCTCTGAGCTGTTAGCAGGTAGCGCACGTGTTTTCCCAAGTCTCGAACTTAGCGGAGGGTCACATCTTCTATTAGCAACAGCTTCTATTGAAGACACCAACTGGATATACCACAAACTTCAACTTTTTAAACCTACCGAAAATGACATTTAATATAGTTTAACACTTTGTCTGGGAAACGTGACATAATTATACTGAATTCAGGGAGAATTTCCTTATCCAAAGAATACTCGTTAAACCCTGAAATAAAGTTTTGAATTAAAAGCTATCTTTATCTCTTTCCGTAATTTTCTTACAGCCTTCACAGACAACGAAGCCAATACATTAAATCGGGTAAGAAGACGAATAAAGGAGTCAGATACCAACAACAACGACGACGACGACAATCCAACAACGAATAAAATACCCTACAAACCTGCCGCGACCTGCCGATAAACATAAACATATCAAGTTACACGCCCGCTTTAGGACAATTATATCCGGGTACGACCGGAACTGACTAAGCCCTTTTTCTTTCTAACGACCTTGACACCTCGTGACAGCTAAAAGAAAAGGATGAATTAAAATTAACAATATTTACAAAGCACTTCGGCCAAAAATAACGTGATAAAACTGGAACTAACAGTCGTCGCCAGCTTATAGTAGGTAAAGAAAATACCTAATGGCTACACTCATTTTTTATCAAAGAACTTTATATTCACGCGGCTGGAGCTGCGTGTCATAGCTCTTTCGCTTGCTTGCTTTGTGTCCTGTGGTGGGGCGCCCTCGACCGGCAGTGGTTGCTAGCCGCACTGTTCGTTCGGATGTGTTCCACCACTGGATACATCACCTCTGGCCTCAGGGGGCCGTCCCCCCAGGCTTTAACCCTCTTCGGAGGGGTTGGGTTTATCGCCCGGCGCCTGAGGCGCCCCGAAAAGGGGAATGCCGACGGGGTCCGAGGCATTTTTGGAACTGCCTGCCGCGTTGGGCTTCGGCCCTGCGATAGGACCCACCTTAAAAACGGCCTTGTGCCATATTCGTACGCTGGTGGGGCGTAGGATAAATAACGGCTAGCTCTTGGTGAAGCTCTTTAAGGAGGAATCCTGCATTTTGTGCGGCTGCATTCACCTTACCTTCCGGCGTTGGTCCCACTTCTCATGGTAGATCTGCCTTTCTTTCACCTACATAGGTATGTACAAAGGTCCTTTTTAGGACCATAAGAGGTCCTTGTCTGCGGGTCAGAGCATCTCTGGCGGTCAGTAATGACCAGTCGAAATAGACGGCCAGGTGGCAAACACGAAGACGGATTCTAAGACCAACCGGTCTTACTCTCGCTCGGTTCCAATTGTCCGATAAGCTGCGCAGCGCTAATGGCACGGTCCAGCCTTTAGCTACCGCTTCGCTATCTGCGCAGCGCTAAGATAACGCCCATGTTAGCCTCGGCCTCCTGGCCTGTCCGCTCGTCCGCACGGCTTTGACACGACAAAGCCTTCGCTCCTGTCCGCTCGTCCGCACGGCTTTGACCCGACAAAGCCTTCGCTCCCGTCCGATTTGTCCGCACGGCTTTGGCACGGCAAAGCCTTCGCTCCCGTCCGATACGTCCGCACGGCTTTGGCGCGAACCTAGCCATAGCCATCGTCCACACGGCTTTGACACGGCAAAGCTTTCGCTCCCGTCCGATACGTCCGCACGGCTAGGGAGCCCGGCAAAGCCCTAGCCTTTTCCTCGACCTCGACGCTCTTGCAAGGTACCACGCAGTCCACGTAACGACTCGCTGTTACAGACTGTCCTACCATTGCAACATCTGGCTCACGTACGACCCGCCGTACGAGCCAGCAACCGGATCGACACACCCTTGGTTAACCCAACATACCGTCATAACCGGGAATATTGATCTACCAACCTCGACCGACCTCAGCTGCCCGCGACGACTATCCAACGGTATCCAACGACCCGACCGAATCTCAGCTTACCAGCATCAAACATCCAGCTGTATCTCCACGACTCGACCTACGCCAGCTACCCTCGTCGAACGTCCAGCTGCGAACATCTACAACGCGACTATACCAGCGAACGACGTAACCCATCCTAGCTGAAGACTACATACAACCGCCACAGACATTTACATACACGCTTGTAAATACGACAAATAAATTGTCACTTGTTATTATTCTTACCTCGCCTTTGTTCCTTCATATTGCTTTGGCTGTTCTCATTCACATAATTCATTTGCGGGGTCGACATACTTATCAGCTCCGCAACAAACCTTCTTACACTCCATACTTTTATCTCAACTTCATCATTTATCTTCAGTTCTGTTTTAGCAGTAGTAAATATCCTTGTTAGACTGTTTTGAGGGTATAAGTTGTCCAGGAAATCTTCAATCCTATTTATAGACTTTTCAGTCAACAGCAGCAGGTACTTCTGGTGGAATTGGCCAATCATAGATGAGGACTGAAAGCACTTAGAATTAGTCGTAATTTTCCTCAGATACGGATTTACTGTTTCTACCGGCAAGACGTCTATTTTGTAACAAGCACTCTAGAATCTTTGAGCCGAAGTCTTTTTAAATTTTTTTTAATTTTCTATGTGTTTCATACATCCGGTACGTCTTTTTCTTTTCAAATAATCTGTTCAATTTTATTGAAATATTTTTAATTGCATCATCAGTCGTTAGGAAATATTAATCTATAGCAATGGCAATTTCACATGCTTTTCCTTCAAAGGACAGTGCCAGTGTTATACTTTGCCCTGTTTTTGTAAATATCTGTAAACATTTGTCATAATTCAACTTCCAATTTCCATTGCAAATAATCCTTGTCACTGAAAATGGGTGAATGTTTCTAATTAGTCATTTTTATAGCTCTGCTACCATCAATGTTAAGCATAAATGTCTGGGAGAAGAGATGTAGAAGTTCTCCTGGTGTTACATAATGAATAGGTTGCCAATTAATTTTGTAAAATAAGTAAAGAATTCAAAATATATGAATTCAAAAGTTAACTGGTAATTCATTAGAAGAAGAGTCATGGAAAATAACCAGTGATATGATAGACAAGACTTAACCTCTAGCTGACCTTTTTAGTAGTTCTCTGATTAGTTGTTTCAGGTTCCGTTGGCTGTTCCAACTCCTAACAGCTCCTTTGTGTGTGCAAACTTTCTCCGACTGCTCTCCTGCCCCACACAAGCGTCACCATCAAAAAATAAAAATATAAGATTATATTTTTATGAATATGTTTTCCTCATTATGTATCAAGATCCAGTGGTTGTATACAACATAAGCAATTGAATGCAAAGATATTTAACAGATTTCCCATCAATTCAGAATTTGATACAAAGTTGTTTTGTAGCCAATCACAAATTGAGACATATGCATAGCTAATCCAAAAAATGATTGGTCTAATTGGCATTTCCCTTTCACAGCACTTCAGCGTCCAAGGAATAAACTCAGCCCTGATGAGCAAGCACAGCCTTGGGGAAGCACCCCCACTTCGGAAACCAAGCTATCATTATCCATTCTCCAACCTGCCAAGTAGAATGTGGTTTGGTTTGGTTTCTTTGTTTAATGGCATATCAACTCTTTTTAGGTTATTTAATGCCAAAGCCATTCTCCTAGAAGAACAGTAGTGGTACTATTTAACCCATAGCTGGGAGGATAAGGGGGTTCATACCTTTCCCAAGGGTATTTGCCCGAAAGTGAACGTAATAGCGCTACGGGAGTACAAACTCGCATACTACGATTCCGCAGTCCATCGCTTTAACCATTATACCATGAGGACACTCCCAAGTAGAACGTGACTTCCTACCAAATTGGTATACGACACAAGGTTGCTTTATAGTGGAGAGCCACGCATGAATGCAAACTCATGCAGCTAATCCAAGTGTTTGGTCTCATCTGCATTTTCCTTTTGGGGTATTGAGCAATAAACTCAACTTTGCTAAGCACATATAGCCTTGAGGAAGGCCCTCAGAAACCAGGCAATCAAGTTACAATTACCCAACCAGCACAAATGCCCCATGGTTCTACCTAATGGCTGATGGAAGGTGAAAGTAGTTAACCAACTTCCCACCTGCTTGAAACATATTTATTAAGTCTAAGGAGAGAGAATAGCAAAATTAAAATCCTTCAAAGTGTGAACCATCAATTTCTAAAACATTTTATTCATGAATTTTTCTCTTTCCTTATCTGCATATTCCTTCCATAATTAGTTATCATTGTTAACTTAGGAATGATATTTAAATTCTTCAAGGATTTATCTTGTGCTCTTGTTTCCATTTGACATTTGAAATATCATGAAATTAAATAAAGAAGTGTCCTGAGTGTGACATCAAACTGCATATGGTGAAGAGGCTCCAGTTTTATTGCTCTGGGGAGTGTCATCATCATCATCATGTCGCGCCGCCTGCGCGGATATCCCTGACCGTCTCTCGCCATTTCTCCCTATCATTCATCGCCTCCGGCAGGTCTTCAGGATTACAACCCGTGTCCTCACATAGCTGCTGTATGTAAGATTTTTGAAATGCTGTTCCCACAGTTTTACTCTTTCTTGTTGGCTTGCAGCTTTCAATTTTGCTTTGGCTGTGCTCTTCCTTCTACTTACTTCGTTTATTGTTTGCCAGGCTATCCTGGATTGTCTATCTTCCACCGAGTCTCTAATCTTATCTATCTGATTTTGTATGTATTCTGCCTGTTCTTTTAGATATATTCCTGTTAATTGATGTTGAGCCTTTTCTAGTTTTCGGGCATTTGTGTTTGTTGGGTTCTTTTGATAGCTTTTGGAGGCAGTTTTCACAAGTGCACGTTTTTCTCTAACCGCTGGCGTTTCCCAAGGGGCTCTATATTTAGTTCTAGGTTTTGTTGGAATACACTTTGCTGCCGCCTCAAGGTGTGCTTCTACAAAATTTTCATATTCGTCATTTGGGGTACCTTTTTCTGCCTTCTCTTGTAGTGCTTCGAATCTGTTTCTTAATTCTAATGCATATTTATCTCTAATATCTCTGTTGTTGAGTAGGGCCCAGTCATAGTGCTTGGTTGTCGCTTTACGTGTGGCGTTTTTTCGTAGGCTTAGACGTACTTTGGCCGTAACTATTCGATGATCGGATGACACACCCTCGAAAGAGGAGTATGCCTCGCAATTCATCGCACTGTTTTTCCATTTCCCGTTTATAAGGACGTAGTCTATCTGTGCTTTACTCTTATTCGCGTATGTGTAGGTCCATAATTTCCCCTCCCTTTTTTGAAAGTTTGTATTGAGGCATGTTAATCTATTTTCTATCATGAAATCTATTAGATGTTGTCCATTCCTGTTTGATGCGTTGTGTAGGCTGTAGTCCACAAATTTTCATTCAAAAAATCTTATTAGAATTGCTCTGGTATAAGAAATTTAAAAAAGTCTTTACTTTTTTGTGACTTGTTCTATTTTCTGAGAAGGTAAACAGAAAAATCATATACTTAAAGCAAATTTACATCAAACTGAAAAATCTGTAAAGACATCTTAAAAGTGTTTCACAAAATGTGGTTAACAAAATTTGTTCTGTTCTTTACCATTCATAAAAAAGATATGTTATCGTTGATATCCACTGTTATTTGCATGAACTTTTCAAATTATAGAATCATTGTCTCAAATTCATTTAGAGTAATTTCTTTCTTTTGTTATACAATTTAATCATCATTTTGATTGTTCTCTTTTTCTTTGTCATAATACAGGAAAATAGAAGTCCAATCAAGATCAGATTTATATAGGATTTTGAATCAATTTTGAGCCATGTAAGTTCAAAAATATTTCTACTCAAAACTGTGTTATTCAATGGTTTTTTATGATAAGTTTATGAGAAGAATTTTTAAACAATACTCACATGAAATATTGAGAACTTAGGACATAATGTGGTCTCTCTATTCTAAAAACAAGTAAGTTCTATCAATTATTTTTTTACAAGAAAATAAACAAAAAATTCTTTTAAAATGTATTTATGATGTAACTTCTTAGATTTTATTTTAATCTGAATCCATGAAAAAGGCACTTGACACAAAATTTAAAGAAATTTTACTTGGTGTTTGAAGAACCTGATAAATGTTTGATTTCATCGTCTTCACCAGAATTCACTCGACAAAGCTACTCTAAAAACAAAAGTTTAAAAAATTCACAGAAGTTACTTGTAGGCATTCTCAAACTCAAAAATCAGACCTTGTAGTGGTTAATTCATTTCTTGATATTATTTACGTAAGTTCTTTACTTAGGTAGAAATTAGTTAATTAGAACATCAATTTAAAAAGGTGCATTAAGAATTGTTGGGCAATTCTAGTTTTGATTTCTACTTTGTTGACCCTTTGCAACATTGTTTGGTTATATCCTTATTTTTTATTTTGTAACACTTTACCTAGAATAACCAAATAGCCAATTTCATTTCACTGGCCAACAAAACTGAATATTTTTATAAAAATGGTAACAGACCAACAATATGCAGTAATTTATTCTCCACTTTCACAAAAAACAAATAAAATTTTAGAATAAGGAGTTTTTCTCAAATCAATCAGTTTTTTATTGGCTTTCACTTGAAAAAAATTCCTTTTCTCTATTTTACAGCTATCTAAACAACACTTAATTAAAATAACATTTTGGGTTTTTATAGCCATTCTGTATTCTTTGCCAATTGAAGCCTTTTCCAAACTTTTTAGAGGAATGATTGTATAGATTGAAATATATGAAGGTCATTCAATAAATAAGGTGATTTTTGCCTAAGGAGTTGGCAGTAGGAAATACTGTTTATAGTTGCACATTTTTCAAGGAACTTAATGGCGATATGTCCTTTTATATTTCAGAAAACTATCAACATAATCTTATTCACAGATCGCTGCACTGAGAACTTATTTACTAGACAGTGTGTTTCTATGCCATGGATAATCTTTTCAATTCAAGCTTGTCCGAGCAAAGCCAATTTAGCCCATTTATATATATTTTATTGACTAAAATATGCTTCTCCACACATTATAAATTCTTCTAAAATTTTACACAGTTTGCAATTCTCAGCCATCAAAAATTTAATGACAGATCTCTGTTCAAGCCTGGAGCACTTTATTGCCATTTTGAATAGCCTAAAAATGAATATTTTTTATGATATTAAAATAATCTTTGCGATATACCAATTTCAAATAATGCAGAGTTTACATTTTTGGGGAAGAAATTATTTTACTTTTTTCAAAAAATTCCCCTAATTTGTTGAATGACCCTTGTACTTATTCCTTGTTGACAAATATTAAGATATCAGCTCTAGATCTCTTTGATAAGAGATTATTTTTCTTTCTATTATCTGATATACAGAATTTTAAACATTCTATTAAGAAGTGAATTTATGAGCTGATCAAGTTTGAAAAATTGTGGTTTTGCAGTTAGGAATTTAGTTTCATCTAGGAGCCAATCAGGATACAAAGACTTCAATTTTCATGTATGCCAACTAGTGTTATATTTTGACCTTCGACCCGGCCCAAAAATGCTATTCCAAGGTGATGCACCGGAAGGAAGTGACACATTCCAGTGGCCAGTAATCAAAAGAGATCGCGTGGGCGGATTAAGGCTTATAATATGGGACAAGGTGAAGATCCCACGGTGCCACTACAGTGATGCACCGGAAGAGAGTGACCTGTGAACTGCATGACAGTTATTTCTGCTTGATGACGATTAAACATTTGATTTCAAAGATCCAGTGGGTGATCGTGTGGGCGTTGAATTATTATTTAACTCAGTTGAGTTCGAGTCCAAGAAGCAGTTACCAGTAGAATTCTAGACAGCTAGAGACCAGATGTGGTAGGGAAAGCCACACCCAACCGAGGGGGCCCTCGGAAACCCCAATGGGGTCAAAATATGAAGTTTATTTTTGGTCTCCAGCACCCTCTCACATGCAACCCTTGAACAACCCTTTCGAACCCTTGCAACAAAGTGAGAGGTAAATATAATTGTAAAGAAGCCTTCCTGCGTCCTTTATTCCTGCGTTTTCCTTCATGCGTCTGTTTTATTATTGTGTCATTGTGATGCTGTAGATGACTATATAACACTAGGATGCGGCATTAGATTTTTTCAAGTTAATTTAATTTTCACAAATAAGCACCACCTATTTCAATAGATGTACTCATACTCTCAAGTATAAGACAGAATCCCAGCTCAGTTGACTGATTTTTTCATTGTTTTACTTAATGGGCTGTGGGGTAATGTTTAGTTAACTGGTTTCATTAATCTTTACCGCTGATGAGGGAGTTTGATACTCACTAAGTAGCCCCTAGTTGTTCCTTGTGTTTAACATTTAATTAATAACTAGCTGATCTCACACATGGATGTCATTTGTAGATAAATTTGGTGCTTTGTCATGAGTGATCGTTTGCCACCTAATCTAACAAACCATTACTACTGTGGAGGGATTTTGTTTCTCATTGAGTGTTCCTAGTTGTCTTGGTTAAAAAATGAGTGGTCTGTAAGGGAAAATGAGCTGACTTTAATCTTAGTTTCATATAAATAGCTAAAATACTTTCCTTGTGCCAAAAGATCTGTAGATAATTTTTTGTTTTACACACTTCTCTTGACTTTGAATGGAATTTCCTGAAATATTTGTCAATTTTAAAGTTTTTTTCTTTCCATTTTTTGATAATTCAATTTCAGATGTTTTATTATAAATAATTCTCAATTAAACACGTATATCCGTATAAAAAACCTTGAGAAGCCTAGACGATATGAACCGTGTTAAACATACTTTGAAAATACAAAGCAAACCCACTCCAAGTTGGGTAGAGTTCAAATAATAGTTAGTAAATTATTGTCTTTTACTACATTGTCATTTAAAAATGCATGAAAGTTTTCATCTTTTATTTGTAAATAAGGACTGTGATGAAATTTTAAAAAAGAAAGTAATTGTGGACTTTAACTAAGTTAAAACTTAATATTGACAGAAAGGGGAAGTAAGAGGGGAAAAATTATTTTTTCAAAAGCCATAGGAAGCAGCATGGTGGACGTAAAGGCGAGCAGATAAACCCTCTGACGGTTCAACACAATGCCTAACCAGGCCCTGGTCATATGAATCCTATGGTTTAACAGCCAGGATCAAATATTCCGATTGAGAAACTACTGCTGCTCATCTATAAGGGTGGCTTCTATAGATGAGAATAAAAACAGCCATTAAAAGATTACCATGACCCACACTCAAACCACCAGTCCAAACTGCATTGCTCTTTGCACGGGTAAAAAAGTGACGCGTCCTGCTGAGGTTGAAGCCCTAGCCCTAGTGTGCGAAAAATCAGCTATAGAGCTCAAACAAAAATTACTAAAATGCAAACGAACAATACAAGGGGCAAAATTTAATGTTAGAACCTTAAATAGAATAGGACAACTACTGGAGCTGACTGCATCGGCGATAGTTCATAACATAGACATAATATGCATACAAGAACACAGGTACCCTCATAGCGAGGATATTGAATATCATGATACTGGCAATGGATGGACGCTAGCCACTGCATCTGCATGGAAAAACTCTGCCAATGAAACGATAGGAGGTGTAGGTATGCTTATGGGACCATGAGCCCTAAAATCACTAAATAGCATAGAGAAAATACGTACAACCTAGGATGAAGATAGCTACTTTTAATGGCAACCCCAGTGCAACAATCATCCCCTGCTACGCCCTACGAATGTTAGTGAAGAAACTGACCTCATCGCATTCTATGATGAGTTATCCTCCCTTGTTCTTAGCAACCTGAAACACAACGTTCTCGTCATTGGTGGAGACCTGAAAGCTCAAATTGGTAAAAGCGTAAACCACAAATTCAGTTTATACAACTCGTCAAACAGAAATGGGGAACACCTAACAGATTTCACGCTAGAAAATAGATTAACATGCCTCAATACAAAATTTCAGAAAAGAGAGGGAAAACTATGGACCAACACCTACACAAATAATACTAAAGCACAGGTAGACTACGTCTTTATAAATAAGAAATGGAATAATAGCGCACTAAATTGCGAGGCATATTACTCTTTTAAGAGTGTGTCCTCCGATCACAGAATTGTCACGGTAAAAATACGACAGAGCCTATGAAGGTATACGGCCCGAACAACAACCACTGTACACTGGTTCCTGCTTAATACCAGGCAAATTAGAGATAAATATGCGTTAACACTAAAAAATAAATTCGATGCACTACAGGAGAAGACAGAAATACATATTCCGAATGACGAAAAAGAGAATTTCGTCAATGCCTACTTAGAAGCGGCAGCAGAATGCATACCAACTAAACAAAGAGCTAAATATAGAATCCAATGAGAGACATTAATGGTAAGAAAAAAGCGGACAGACGTGAAAATTGCTTCAAAATGCAATAAAAAGAACCCAACCAATATCAACGCCCTGAAACTTAAAAAGGCAAAAAATGAATTAGCTAATATATACCTAAAAGAACAAAAAGAATGCATAAAAATCAGATCAATAAGATTAGAGACTCGGTTGAATATAGAAAAACGGTAAACGAAGTAAGCAGAAGGAAGTGCACTGCGAAAGCTATACTGAAAGCTACCAGCCAAGAAGAACGAATACAACTATGGAAATAACATTTCGAGAATGTACACAGAAAACCCTCCGAAAGTTACACATGAACCAATCACGAGAATTATTACTAAACAATGAGACATCACACTAAGGCAGTTTACACAAGAAGAATTCGACTAAAGACTAAGAAAAATTAAAAATAGAAAAGCAACAGGGTTTGATGAAATTACCACTGGAAGTATGAAAGACCAGGGTTTTCGACGACATACTGCTCCAACACTGTAATACTGTATATAATCCAAACACAATAGACAGATGGCCAAAGGGGTGCATCCCCCCTTCCCTAAGAAAGGCGACCTCGGATTAGTCAAGAACTACCGAGGTATAACACTTACATTCATGACCGTCACATTGTGTCTTTCTTGTTCTCTTGATGCTGGGGTCGACTCCATCGGGGTTTCCGAGGGCCCCCTCGGTCGGGTATGGCTTTCCCTACCACATCTGGTTTCTAGCTGTCTGGAATTCTACTGGCAACTGCTCTGGCTCGTCAAACTCAACTGAGTTAAATAATAATTTAACGCCCACATGATCGCCCACTGGATCTTTGAAATCGAATGTTTAATCGTCATCAAGCGGAAATAACTGTCATGCAGTTCACAGGTCACTCTCTTCCGGTGCATCACTGTAGTGGCACCGTGGGACCTTCACCTTGTCCCATATTATAAGCCTTAATCCGCCTACGCGATCTCTTTCGATTACTGGCCATTAGAATGTGTCAGTTCCTTCCGGTGCATCATCTGGGAATAGCATTTTTGGGCCGGGTCGAAGGTCAAAATATAACAATCATCCGTTAATTATTTTTCAAAATTCAACATGTGGAATTTTCTTCACGTTCGTCTCCATCACCCTCACACATATTTTACAGAATAGTTTACACGGACAATAAATGGCTGAAAACGCAAAAAGAATAACTTGAAACACAGCAACAAAATCTTACTTAGAAGGCGACCTTCTCTCTATGTAACACTTGCCCGGCTAATTATTATGTAAATTTTGTTTTACTATATTTGCGTAGTTGGCCATCTTGACATGTGTGCATCAAGGTACAAACGGATGCATCTTTTATTCTCCCAACACAACGGGCCCTCCATAATTCCTTGAAGAAATTTCAAAACCCTAAAAGGACCATACTCTAGTCCCATATCCTGGTCACAAACTTAGTGACCCTGGTCATTCCAGCAATACATTTCGCCTGGATTCCTCGTGACCACACTCCAGTTCTTTGCTCAACAGGTTCCTACCTGGAGTAACCGGAGAATTCCATAAACTAAAACACAATATCTTCAAGGCCCAAAGCATTCCCCATAAACTAAAAAAATCATGGCCCAAAACAAGTATCACAATACATCCGAATGTATCACAATCTGGCACGCATGCTGTAAACCATCTAAAATAGTCCACGCAATATACTAATTAGCAATGTGTCACCCTTTTTTTTTTTCATTAAGTTTCTGTTTCCATGCCCATTGGTTTGCAAGCCCTTGAGGAAACAAGCTTTACCTGATCAAACCCGCGCCGGGTTTCTTTTCACTTTAATCAGGAACCCTCGTGGCTACCAATATATAGGCACCTCGGCTTTCCCAGATTCGTTTCACTTTGCCAAATCACACACGAATCCAAAACATCATCGTGACTGGAAGACCCAGACATCATCCACAAAATTTTGGAGTAGGCCACGTCTTTTTTCTTTTATTCCATCCCCGGAACTCCAAACTAAAAAATAGAACAGCTTCATGGGCCGGCGAATTCTTCGATAGAATTGATTTCTTTGCCGTCTACCCAACAACAATCTGAAATCAATTGGATGAATGCCTGTCCTATTTTCACGTCAGCCCACGATTTTCTCAAAAACAGAAACTCCGAAAAATATTTCCTATTCCACGAAAACCCAAATTCTAAAAAAAAATTTAGAATCAATATAATTGCAAATATTAGTAAACCTAGAATAAAATCCTCTGTTAAAGGTTTTCGTCAAATTTCATAATATGAACAGGAAAAAAAATTTCTAATGTCGCCTTTAAACTCAAACAACCTCAAAATTTTTCACTTTACAAGTCAAAACAATGTTACAATCACAGTTTTAAAATGTTCAGTTTTCTTTTCTTCTTTTTTCAATCTATGTACTGTCTATTTTACTAAAAATGTCTGTTATTTCTTTCTTTCTTTTCCATATGCTGTGTTCAACAATGTTCAAGTTTCTCTTTCTTTTTTTTTTCTTTTTGTTTTTTTTTATTTTTCTCCATTTTCATTGTCCCGTAGCTTTTTGTTTTTGTTTTGGTTTTCATTTCTTTTTTTTTTTGTAATAAATTGCTCATTCAATGTCCCTTTTTTTCAGCCTTATATCTACTGTCACGTGATATCCCACTGAGACGATAGAAATAAGATTAATACTATCCTCCCGTTTGAATTAACAGTGGCAAGCCGCCAAAGAATGGCCGTTAAGACAAGAAAGAATGTAGGTCACAGAGGGGATACCAACAGATGTTGGTACTTGGTAACCTCACTCAGGTCGCCGGACACCAAGAGGAAGAAGAGAGAAGCCAAATGATTGGCTAGGACCCCAAAACGGAAGTGGGGACTCCTTCCCGTCAGCGGAAATAAATAATAAGAAAGTTAGTTATTGCAAAGGGCTCGTGGCAGACAGACCCATAGCCATTACTCCGGGTGAAGAAGACAAAAACATATCTCGGACACGAGGGACCCAAGTTCTTCAAGCCAGTGTTAAAAATAGCTTAAAGTCGATTAGCCCGTGAAAGAAGAAAGATTCTTCAGTGGAACTCCGTCGAAAAACAAGATAAGTAACTTTGGGGCTATTTCTCCTTATACCAAATTTTATATACCACTCTCTCTCTCTCTCTCTCTCTCTCTCTCTCTCTCTCTCAATTTGAAGAAAAACGAAAGAACAGAAAAGAAGAAAGACATTTATGTTCATGGACTGTTCAATTATTATATATTTGACACTTTGAAGGTGTATATAATTGTAGTAAAAGATTCATGTATTTTAATGTTACCACGTGGTCTAAGTTGTTATTTGCATTGTCTTCTACGAGTTTGTTACTTCATGCTTCCTTTTCAGCTTCTGTTCGCCTTATGTTATCTTGCTTAGAATTGTCCTATTAATTCCTTTAAAATATCACACGGGAAACCGGAGTTGCCGACTACTACAATATAATATTATTACGACTAAACCTATAGGTCCATATCTTCCATTGTCTAGGGGAGGAAGGAAAGCGACCTGGTGGGTGTGTGGATAGTGTGAAATTTAGAACCCCTTGCCAGCGGCGGTCAGTCTAGACCTAAATTAATCCCTCACGTAATATGCTAGTTCTTATATGCCTGAGAAAAAAAACTCTGATCGAGGACTTATTCTATAGGGGATCAAGTGCCAACCTGCCCCGTCTTCACACGTGCAAAAATAAAGTCCCGTTTTGGGACCTTAGTCAATTTGCCGTCACACTACCTCTCTGTCTTTACCTTAACACGATAACTATAGGTTCGCTTCCCAGTTTATTCAATTTCGATCTATAGTACCTTAAATTAAGCCTGATTTATAATAAAACTTTTTCAATAGCTTACGAGCATTCTTCTTTTTTCTTTTTTTTTTTTCTTTTTTTTTCTTTTTTTTTCTTTGCACAAAATATCCCGTTTTTTTTCTAAATAACCCAAACTTCCATAAACTCTGCCAACATTTCCCAATTCAAAATATTTCCAAATCCGAATCTGCGAATCTTCGCCACACCTGGTTCCGTCAAAATTCTGCGCATCTCCTAATTATATCCAAAATCCTGTTTCAAAATATCTTCCCCAATAGCAATCTCAAAGCTTCACTCCAGGGGGAACTCACAAAATACCTGTCTGCCTCATCAGACACATAAACATCCTCTCCGAGTTACTCTGCCTCCACGGTAAGACCATTTTCAATCCACACGGACCACGACAAATCAGAGACGATACCCATGTCTCCAATAATTGGTATCTAAAACTTCCACAGAAAAAAAACCGGCCTGATTCTACCAGCGCCGAAAATATTGATTCTCCCAACTTCACAAAATATCGAAAAAGTATATGCGCATTCTTCAGACAAACACCAATGTGCGAAATTCTTGGACAATCCCATTGATACTCCCAGGATTCCATTTCTCGGATTAAAATTCTAATTTCTAATCCACAAGTTCCAGACATGAAAACCTGACCAAAAGGTCTTAACTACAGATATGCGGGATTCCAGATCTTGGACTGAAATTCTAATTTTCAATCATCACTTGTCCGGACCACTGACAAGTTACTACAAATTTTTACTCACAAAGACCTATTTACGATAAAAATCCCATTGATAAAATTTATTGTTTACTATAAGCTGTCTATCAAAAAACGGACAGCAACTGTCCCCTAGTCATCTTTATTTTCTCTTCTTTTTTCCTCCCTCACTTCGATACAATATTACACATAGCAGTAATTTCAATTTTTATCTAGGGACCACACATTTAAAAAAAAAATTATTTCCAATTTTATGCTTCTAGAAAGGCCCTTGTCATTAAAACTAATCTTTCACTATTATACCCAAATTAAATGATAGAGAGAGATAGAAGTTACATGAATGAGCAATCTACTTACATTTCCTGTTTTTTTCCTTTCTTTTCTCTTTTCTGTTGCTGTTTTGTTCTTGTTTTTTTTTTCTTTTTACTTCTTTCAATTCCCGCATTTTTCTTTGTCCCTTTTCGTTGATGTCGTGTTGTGATGCTTAAAACTGTCGTTTACGGTAACCAGGTTCGTTCTGAATCCTTGAAGGACTCTGCTGGCACAAGCACCAAATTAATATATGTTGCATTGTCATCTGCTGATTCATGCAGAAATATACATATATATACTGGATACATACCGACGCAATGATAACAGACGCATGATAAACGACGCAGTAACAATTAAGATGCAGGAAGGAAGACGCAGGAAGACTTCTTTACAATTATATTTACCTCTCACTTTATTGCAAGGGTTCGAAAGGGTTGTTCAAGGGTTGCATGTGAGAGGGTGCTGAGACCGAACATAAACTTCATATTTTGACCCCACTGTTATGACCGTCACGTTGTGTCTTTCTTGTTCTCCTGATGCTGGGGTCGACTCCATCGGGGTTTCCGAGGTCCCCCTCGGTCGGGTGTGGCTTTCCCTACCACATCTGGTCTCTAGCTGTCTGGAATTCTACTGGCAACTGCTCTGGCTCGTCAAACTCAACTGAGTTAAATAATAATTCAACGCCCACACGATCGCCCATTGGATCTTTGAAATCGAATGTTTAATCGTCATCAAGCGGAAATAACTGTCATGCAGTTCACAGGTCACTCTCTTCCGGTGCATCACTGTAGTGGCACCGTGGGACCTTCACCTTGTCCCATATTATAAGCCTTAATCCGCCTACACAATCTCTTTCGATTACTGGCCATTGGAATGTGTCAGTTTCTTCCGGTGCATCATCTTGGAATAGCATTTTTGGGCCGGGTCGAAGGTCAAAATATAACACAAAGAAACCGTCGTAGCCATAATAATGCTATATAGAAACACAAAAGCAAAAGTCCGCTCCCCGGATGATGACACAGACTACTTCGACATTGTAGCAGGTGTGCTGCAAGGAGACACATTAGCCCCATAGCTCTTTATCATCTGTCTAGACTACATGCTTACAACGTCTGTTGATAAAATGAAATACAACGGCTTCAAGCTGACAAAGGAAAGAAGCAGAAGATACCCGCACAAACAATTAGGGATGCGGACTACGCCGATGACATAGCACTTTTGGCAAATGCACCCGCCCAAGCCGAAACCCAGCTACATAGTCTGGAATGAGCAGCTGCAGGCATAGGCCTCCATGTCAACGCACACAAAACGGAATACATGTGCTTTAATCAAAGAGGCGACATCTCCACACTAAACAGTAATTCCCTGAAACGAGTAAACAAGTTCGCCTACCTAGGAAGCAGTGTCTCATCAACCGAGAAAGACATAAACACTTGACTAGCAAAGGCATGAACTATCAGTCATATGGAAGTCAGACCTGACCGATGAAATGAAACGCAGTTTTTTCCAAGTAGCAATCGTATCGATACTATTGTATGGATGCACTACATGGACGCTAATTAAACATAAGGAGAAAAATACTGACGGCAACTACACAAGAATGCTGGGAGCAATATTGAACAAGTCGGAAGCAGCACTCCACAAAGCAGCAGCTGTACGGCCACTTACCGCCCATCACGAAAACTATCCAAGTTAGACGAACCAGACATGGGGGACACATCTGGAGAAGTTGTAGAGAATAAATAAATAAAACAAATATATAGGATTTACACTCCTGTATTTTAAAATGGCCGTGATTCCACTTGTTCCCGAAACAAAGATGGCGGACGTCGGTAAACTAATCAGTCTCGGAAACCTATTGGTCAGGAAAGTCACGTGGTTAGTGCTCACAATTACGTCTACAACTTTGATTTTGTCCCGTGCATTTGGAGCCGACTGCATGACAAGGATTGCCTATATATAATCTCGTCTTTCAAGAACTCATTCTTCCCATTGTGACTTGCAGAGACAGCACTCTCACTCTCTTACATTTTGACTTCCAGCAGTCAACCCCACGAAAATGCATATATTCTGCAACCTTTTTCTTTCTTGTCCGGCTTTTCGGTTAGACTTGCTCTAGCCTCGAACATAACCACAGAAATTTCGTTAAACCCCGAAAGAGACAAACAACCAACATGGGAGAAGACACATGCCTTCTAGCGCATGTTGCTATATTTCTATATATCGATATGTTGTATGAAATATTTAGTCCACATGCATTTTATAGTCTTCAGTACACTTTCAATATTGAGTCTTTTTTTTTTCATAATATCCGTGTTAGTACACACATACACACACGCACACACAAAGGAATATTCAACAAACTATGTTAGAATATTTGTAATGTTTCTTTTTTCATGTATATCTTGATATATAAATTTAATTTGTTTGTACTGCTTTGTTTTAAATGTTCTTTTTCTCCGCGTCATTTCACTTCTTTACTTCATTTGTCTTTTCAAATATAAACCAACATTAAATGGTTGGGGAAATAATCACCAAAGCAACAATATTTCATAAAAGTTAATATAAATATAGTTGTATAACTGTTAGTAAATAAGGATATTTTAAATAAGCTTCGTGAAAGACCCTTTTTTTTATGGAATATCAACCTTTTGATAACTTCGTAAACTTTTTATTGTTAAGTAATTTGATCAAAAGAGGATTTTCTCATTTCATGTATTTTGTCATGAATTTATTGCCTATTGACAGAAAAGAGATTTCAGAGTTTATTGTTAAATTGATATGTACTGGATTGTCATTTGTTTATTTTTTTTTGGTTAATAATGAAATGCTGGATATAATAGGAGTCATTTTCTAATTTCATTTCATTTTAAAAAGCTAGTACGTTCTTTATTTAATAGAAAGAATTCCAAGGTACGTATTGAAGTATTGATTGAAAAAGTATTTAACAAAACCGTTGGATATTTTGGTAAAATTTGCCCCCCCCCAAGAAGGAATCTGCAAAATTTAACAAAATAATGATTACAAATTTTGTGATATCAGGTTTTTAAAAGATGCATTTTTGTATTAAGTTGCAATAGAGAAAAAACACTCATAATTTTAATTAAATTTATAAAATGGGACTAATTTTTAGAATAGTGAAATAACAAACATACCTTTTCAATATAAAATATTACACTGGTTTCTTATGAATTTATTTTTACATGTAATCAATATGTGTATATAGTGTAATTTATAGCAAAAGAATTAACCCAATAAAAGAAATAGATGAAAAAGAATTTTAGTTAATGTTTACTAAATCCACAATTATAATTTAAATAAAAAACAATTAAAAGATATTGTAGCAGAAAAAAAGATTTTCAATTCATTATTTAGTGCGGGAATTGTTTTGGCCGTTAGAATTTCGAATGTATATATTTCGTCCAGTGAGAATGACTGATGCCATTCTTCCCGGGTCACCTCCCCGGGCAACATAAAAGGCTGTGTATCGCTACCTCAACCTCTTCTCTTCCTCACTTGCTAGCAGCAGGACAGACCAGCCTTAACGAAGAGAGCGCATTCTTTCTCTCTCTCTTACCCGGAACGATTCCAGCAGCAGACTGATGGACATTTCAACACGAAAGAGAGCATTCTCTCTCTCTCTCTCTCTCTCTCTCTCTCTCTCTCTCTCTCTCTCTCTCTCTCTCTCTTACCCGGGCCGATTCCAGCTGCAGACAGACATCTCAACACGAGAGAGTACATTTAACATTTGACCTCTGTTTCTTTAGCAGACCATTCCTGATCAATTATTTCTTCTTCCTAAATCAACTGGACCTCAAAACTTCTGGCTAAATGCTAAATTAAATTTTGTTGGGGGATATGTTGTTTGGTGAATATTTGGTCGCCCACAATTTAAGTTAGTATATTTGAAAAAAGGCAAAGGAGGCAAATGATATGAAACGACGCGGACAAAAGTACATTTAAAACAAAGCGGTACAAACAAATTCAGTCGACCTAGACAAAGTTGAAGGCGACTTAGAGTTGTTCCTGTGTGAGGCGGATTGAATTCATTTAATTCATATTCAACTGGGAATACTGGGTCTAAGAGAAAGACGCAAGGGGTCCATAAATTAGATGGCTTTCCTCATTGTGTCGATGCTGCTGCTGTAACACTATGTAGGTGGCCCGCCAAGCAGACGATTCCTTTGTCTGTTTTGGCGTGAAACCAGACAAAGGGTTTTGGACTTGAAATCTCGGCGGGTCAGGAAGTGGAAGGGGACGCGAGAAGAGAGTTGGTTGGACAAAGGAGCTGACAAGCAGTTGGCGCGGGACCACGGACAGGGGCAGTCGACACAGGACACCGGACACCGGAGCGGAGAGACGAGTCAAGATGAGTCGGCATTCCAGTTGCTTTGTAGAATTTTCGCTAGTAACCCACGCTAGCGTTAGTCTATATATGCTATCAGGAATGCAAATTGTTGCATAACTCTCCTTCTGCTCTTGAGTAAACCCAAACATATTGTTCATTTGTTCTCTTTCCTCCCACTCCCTCGATTGTATTCTTGTAGTGGCAAGAAATGTGTGTTACCCCTATCGGGACCACTAGTTGATCACCGGCCAAGAAGGGAAATGGTTAGAAGAGTTGATGTAACGTGTGGGGGCCGAAGCGGTAACGTAACACTGCTATTGAAGAGCGAACAGTACGACGTCTGTCCTTTTTGAAGAGTTCTGAGGAAGAGATAGTGTTTGGCGGGCTTTCCCCCATTTTGGCGCTCCCCGGAAAAAATGGTCCGGGCTGAATAGGATAAGTCATCCTGATTGGGTGAAAATATGCGTCGATCCTAACGGTCAAATTAATTAACGCGTCAAACAAAAATACGAAGTTCTTTCCGCTCCATTTCCAAGCAGATTGTTGAAATGTTCTTTCTACCTGTATTTATTCGTCTTGGCTGGCAGCTTTTATTTTAGCCCTCGAGGTGCTCTTCCTCTTACTCACTTCATTTGTGGTCTGTAACGCAATTCAAAATTATCTATCTTCTACTGAATTTCTAATTTTATTGAATATATTCTATTTGTTCTTTTTGGCAAGTGTTAATTTATTCTCTTCGTGCTAACTTAAGTTTTTGAATGTTGGGATTAGTTGGGTTCCTTTTATTACATAGGGATGCTGTTTTCATGTAGTTTCATTTTTTCCTAACTGCTAATATCTTCCAAGGAACTCTGTTAGGCTTTTAGTTTGGTTGGTATGAACTCTGCTGCTGCTTTCACGAGGGTGTTGACGAAGTTCTCATATTTGTTATTTCGAGTAAGTGTTTCAGATATCTCCTGAAGAGCATCAAATCTGTTTCTAAGTATTATCGCATATTTGTTGCTAATATCTATTATTTGCGTAGGTGTAGGTCCATAGTTTTTCATTCCTTTTCTGGAAAATAGTATTAAGGCATGTTAGTTCATTTTCAAGTGAGAATTCTGTTAGATGTTCTTCATTTCTGTTTGACGAGTTGTGTAAGCAGATTTGTTGTTTTCATCTTTACCTATGATAAGAACGTTGTTTGGGGATGCTACGAACAAAGGAGGATTGCTGGTTGTAGAAAGTGATGAAATCCGTTTCAACACTTGTATTGGTAGGACTGTAGCAGATGATTGTTTTGCTGGGGTTACCATTAAACATAGCTCCCATCATTCTCGGTTGTATTTTCTTGATGCTATTATGTGATGTTAGGGCGTCAAGACTGAGAAGCATTTCTACACCCCCTGTGATGGCATTGATAATTTTTTCATGCAGATTCTGAGATGAATATCGATCCTTTGCCAGAATCGTGATATTTTATTTTACTTCATTATGATAGTATTTGTTCTTGTGAGCATACTATGTCTATGATATACTCCACCACAGACGTTCTCAGCTTAGGTAGCTGGCCAATTCTCTTTAAAGTTCTAACGTTAAGTGTCACTATATGTACTGTGGCCTTGGCCATTGGCTTAAAGTGTTCGCCAATGGTCCGGGAGACCAGGGTTCAATCCCAGGTCGTGCCATACCAAAGACTCAAAAATGGTACTTGATGCCACATTGCTTAACACTCAATATTATTAGGTACAGACAAAAGGTAAAGTGGAGCAATCTAGGGAATGGAGTAGCACCTTCCTCTACACCTTGATGTAGTAGCTATTAAAAAGGGAGACTTCAGGTCTCCCTCGGCTAAGTTTGCTAACTTTACTTTACTATATGTACTATGCTTTTGCATCTAAGTAATTTTTGTTTGGGTTTGAGTGTGAGTTCTGTAGCTGATTTTCGAACACTGGGGCCAGAGCTTCAATCTCAGCAAAACACACCTCTTATTTATCTGTGTGAGGGGCAATGCAGTTTGATCATATGGTTTGAGTCAGAGTCATGGTGATCTTTCAATGGATGTATTTTTATCTCATCAATAGACACCATCCTTATAAATGAGTAGCAGTAGTTTCCTGACTGAACTATTTGATCCCGGCCATTGACCTGTGGGGTGCTTTCACCCAGCATCAAGGGAAGCGCACCATTGACCCAATGTTGGATTCATCTGCCTTCCTTCTCATAGCTTCTGAAATTTAACTTGTGAGCTAAAAAATACCCCCTTTATATTCATTAAGTTTTAACTTTGTTTAAAAGGGCAACTATTCTTTTGTTTAGTTGTTTTCCCTCACTTCTAATTCCATTGTAAACCTCATGAATTTCATTGTTTTACAAATTTAGCTCCTTAACTTTATTCAATAGTTGGTCACATGACTTCAAAGAAGATTCGAGTTGTCTGGGAAAATTCAAGTAAAATCACCCCCACCTCCATGATAGTTTTTACAAAACAACCAATCCTATATAAACAGAATGGTTGAAATTTACTACTACTACTATGACTAATAATAATAATAATAATAATGATAATAGCAGCAGCAGTAAAAATATTAACAACTACTGCAATACTTAAAAAAAAAAAAAATATATATATATATATCATATATAGTTAGGCAGCAGTCTTTCATTTGGGCATGTTTGATTAAGTAATATAGACACGTTTTGTCAATATAATTTTATTAAGATCCTTTCAAGTTTCCTGATAAGTGTCTTGGTTTCAGGTAGGAATTGGTGGATGAATTTACCAAAATTGTCCCAAGCTCTTTCAGACCTTTCATAGGCCATCATCAAGGGTTGCTCGCATGTGTAAAGAGTGTTTTTAAAGTGTTTTAAAAGTTTTTTGGTTTTTATAACATAACAAAACTGTGCAAACGCAGAGTATACTTTACAAAAAATACTTTTACTCTGCACTACTGAGGTACCATTTTATGATCCCATTGGAAATATATTCATCCAAAAATGGCGTCAGTTTTGGGACCCATTTTAAGTAATTTTTCAAGTCAGCCCTTGAAAATAAGGTTTTTAATACCATCAATAAACCTAACATTTGTTTAAGATATACTGATTACATACTCCTTTTCACAAATAGCACTGATGAAATTAACACAATACAAGAGACCTTTCAGAATAATTCTGTTCTCAGTTTCACACAAGAAATCAATATCAGCAATAAAATCCCATTTCTTGGTGTACTAATAGACACAAGCAATACTGACCGAATTATCACCTCCACATATAAAAAACCTTCTAACATTATTCCCTGCACCCTCAATTTCCAAAGTGAATGCACCTTCTGTTATAAAATAACAATAAAAAAAAGCACTTCTTTCCAGAGCTAAGCTATTATCCCCCACTTAAACTATCTTCCTTAACAAACTTTAAAATATAAAACAAACCCTTATCAATAATGGGTTTCCCTACAACATTGTTGATAATGAAATTAAACATTTCATGAACAAAACTGAACGACATTATATAGACAATATTCTAAACCATAAACAATCAATAAACCTATGGAACAAAAACCAATTTCATAGTAATTATAAGACAGATGAACATATATTAAAAAACCTTATCCAAAAAAATGTTCTCCCTACTGATCCTACCAAAAAAGTAAGACTTATCATTTACCACAACAAATTTAAAACCTCCAACCTAATTATTTCTAATAACACTTCCCACTACACTTAACTTCTTGATAGGACAAACATCATATATTTGTTCAAATGTCCCTTGGGAGACTGTGCCTCCAAAGAAAATAATGCATATGTTGGTCTTATCACTACTACTCTTTCTTGATGGCTTACAATGCACCTTAATGATACTTGCTCTATAGCCTCATACCTTAAAACCCATTCTATTCCCAAATCCAAATTTCAAAAAATTCTTGTTGAAAACACCCCTATAATAGCACATGAAATAAATAAGCTACAAATCCTAGAAGTCCTACATATTAAAACAAAAAACCTAAAATCAATAGAATTAATTTTGAAAATAGTGACAATGTTTTGAAATGCCTTCAGATTTTTTTCTTTTCTCTTCTAGATATTCCATATTTTTTTGATAATATTCTATTTCCACTGATAGCATTCTGTTTTAAAATTCATCAGTAACTCAGTTTTATCTAACTCTGCATTTGTGTAGTTTTGTTATGTTATAAAAAACCAAAAAACTTTCAAAAGTCTTTAAAAACACTCTTTATACATGCAAGCAACCCCTGATAATGGCCTATGAAAGGTCCAAAGGAGTGTGAGACAATTTTGGTAAATTCATCCAAGACAACCTGAAACCAAGACACTTATCAGGAAACTTGAAAGGATCTTAATAAAATTATATAGACAAAATGTGTCTTTATTATTTAATCAAACATGCTTAAATATATATATATATATATATATATATATATATATATATATATATATATATATATATATATTTGATAAAGAAAAAGATGAAGAAATTTTTTTTTAAATTATGTAAAAAAGAAAAAGAAAAAAGTGGTTCATGTGGTTGATCACAAAAGTTTCAGCAATACCAAATCAAAGTGTAGGTACCAGTTTGGAGATCCGATTAATCGATTTCCCTCACACAAAAGTAAAGTTGTTCTTTTGTTTTATTCCTTTCTCTTGTCTTTCCTTCTCTTTCTCCTTTCATTTAGTTAATACTATTTCTACAGCTATTATTATTATTATTGTTGTTATTGCTGATACTGTTATTATTAATTATTACATTTAAATTTTAACCAGTATACAAATATATGAAATGATTTTATTATAATAACGCTGAGACAATAATTTTTATTACAAAGATAAAGTAGCCAATAAAAATAAAAATGTATTGATAGGATTTTAATGATAAAAAAAATGGAAATGATTTTTTAAATGGTAAAAATGTATTTTATTCTATGAATTGAGTTAACGGTGACTTTTGCGATTAAAATGCATTGACCAGTTTTCTGAGGTTTTTTTTACTTATGAGTTTTATATTTGAAATAAAATTTAAATCTATTTTTATTATGGAAACTTGATCTAATTTCTTAAAAATTATTCTAGTCCTATTGATGTTCAGTTAAATTTATGGAGAATAAAAATTCTTTTTAACCAGCTGGAGTTACTAAATCGCCGGGAATTAATTATTGAAATATATTATCCTCAAATTATTATATTAGAATAGATATCTTTCTGAATTTTTTAAATCCCAAACATTGAGTAACCAATCAGAATTTTCATCAGTGCCATAAAAATTATATCAGGTAAGACGGGAAAAATAAGGATTGCACATAACTTTACGATAAAAGGGAAGTAAATTTGTTACAGAGAATAAATCATCTCCCTTAAAAACTTGTGGAAATCGCAAGTTTTGTTTGAGGACTACATTAATGGTATGCCCATTCATAAGATCTGAAGTATATGAATTATCCCAGAGAAAAACAGAAAAAATTGTTGAATTGAATGGTTAATGTCTAAGTCTTAGAAGTGGAATTAGATAGCTTTTGGATTTAAATTTCAATGCATATCCAACAAAATCCGGAAAAGCTTTGGTAATTCTGCTTCAGTTTTCAACTTCACTATGTAAGTCTGCTTCCTCTACTTGAACAAAGACAAGAGAAAGTTTGAAAGTGGCTGACAAAGAAATGAGAATTGCTTTATCAGCAATATCATCCAATATTATGAGAATCTGTAACCTTCTACCACCAACACCACCACCAAAGCTTAAATTACCAGTTGATATTATTTAAAAGGTCAACTGATTTAGATTTTAACAGAAATTTTCAGTTTTTGTAAATATATTGACAAATGTTTTGGAGTTTGATAGCATTTATCTGAGTTTGTGGTCCTGTTTGTTGCATGTTGTTTATAATCAAAGCGTGATATCTGTTTTCTTATATCAATCAAAAATATGATTATCTTTTGATGAATGTTGCATACCTCAGTATAGGTAGTTAGGGGAAGAGAACACAAAAAGGTTGGAAAACTGGTTTAGACTTTCAATTTGGAGTGTTGATTGCAAAACAATTCTTAACGATGAAATATTCCTAAGTCTATGTTTAAGATGAGCAGACAAAGCTGTGTGTCTGTATATAACACAAATCATTGGATAAGTAGAAAGTTCACATGAGAGAGAGAGAGAGTTCTATGTATTCATCAAGGTTTTCTGCCATTTGCAGAATGTGGCATAAATAGTTTTAACTCTAAACCCCTCTTCAAACTCTTATTGTTCTGTAAACATTTTTACTTCTCACCTTTATGATATCCTCATTCCAAAATGCTAGTCTCAACCTACCAGAAATAACAATATCTGATCAAACTATTTCTTACACCATCTTTCTAACTTTGCCTGTTCTTAATCAATACCACCATTTTCCTTTACCTCTAAATCTTTTAACCTCTCAAACACATTTTTGAATATCTTAATTCCAACCCTAACCCTCACCACTAATTCAATACATCAACCCTTTCCTGAATATCTCACCAACTCTAACCCTGTCTTGAACATACTTATTCCTAATAAGAATAATACTTAATTACTAATCCCTAAATCAAACCCTCCATGCAAACTATTACCAAAATCCTAACTCTGAGCACTAAAACTAATCCCAGACACCTGCCTTTAATGATTCTTTCTATTTCAAACTCCATTCTTTAACCTTAATCATAGATCTAAATTCTAAACCCAAACTAAAATCTATTCAAGTTAATTTTTAGAAGATATCTAATAAGATACAGGTGGTTAATCCCAGTCATTTCATTACAATTCTAACCTTATTTTGTTGAAAGAAATAATCAAAATTAAACTATTTCTCTGAATGAATGAAATGTCTGATATTTTAGATGAATTTTTTCATCAACATTTAAGAATTTTAATATATAAGTATATACTCTAAAATCAGACATTACATTCATTTTAACAAGGTATAATAAAAAAAAATGAAATTTACTTACCAGAATCTCAAAACTTAAGGAATACAACATAAAATACAAGTAATATAAAAGAATATAAAATTGATGTACATAAAAGAAAAAAAAATACATTTACCATGATTTTGTTGTAGTCTTTCAAATAAAAATGGAAAATGCAAAGAGACAATGTCATTGACATGATAGAAATAAAAAAAAAAATACACATAAACTAGTAATGGACAGTTTGGTGTTAAAAAAACAAATGTCTACCACATTTTAATGATGAATCTTATCAATAACATTTATTTCATGGCATCAAGTAAGACATGTTTAAGGAGACCCAAACACCTGCACACATGGGCAACACCAAATATAGTCCCAGGACCTGTGATTACGGTTACACTAGAATAAGAGTCTGACTCCCCACTTGATGTAATGGAGGAAGGTCCTACTGCAGAGTTCAAACCCCTCACCATGATTTGGGTTGTATCCTGTCTGAAAGCAAGAACACAGCTGATACAGTAGCAGATAGTAGACTTTAATCCCTTAACTTCAAATCCTTGTCATGTAAATAGCTAAAACAGAAACTCACCTCACACACAAGAATGTGTGTTTCATAAGTCAATATATATTTTTTAAATCAAAATATCAGAACACAACTTAAAACACATCCTCCTTTATTTTCCAACAACATATAGCGAGGAAGTAACCAAACACACACGCATGTAACATTGCCACGCTAAAAAAAATGACAACATTTCTTCGCTAAAGATTAAATAGGGTTTGTATATAAGTTCCCTTTACCAATTTCTGGTCAGGGTCTCATAGACTGCAGCAACCAATGATCAGCACAAAACGGAATCAACAAAATCCACCAGAATACTCCATGACTGGATATTTTGGTGGTAGTTAAATTGATATAACAAAAACATCCATATAAAAATAAGGCATAGCTAACAGGCCAATTTAGCGACAGTTGCAATGTAGGCCTACACACACAAAAACACGGTCAACTTACATGCTTACACACATGCCCACAAACACATGGTCAACCGACAACCACAGATAAATATGCACACATATCTAACTATATACTATGAAAAGTCTATTGTGTCAATAAAGGTAACATCAATTATAAATGATCAAGAACTTCCTTTTCTTTTATTAAAAAATGCTCCTCACCATTCTTTAAGACCATTTTTAAATGATGTAATCACATTTCCATGCTTGGCATGTTTCTCTTTGGGATCTTGGTATTGATATCAATACATTTCCATCTCTTAAGTTGTCAAGGTTTATTATTTTCATCAGAAGAATGGAACACACACTTTATGTCCAGAACATATAGTGGCATACTATTTTAACCATGGGGCAAATAATATTACCACGTGATACAAAAATGACAGTTGCTGTTGTAGAGTTCTATCGTCCCTTGTTATATTAAAAGGAAGAACAAATGAGTCGACGAAGATATTGATAGTTTTCAATTTGGAAGTTTTATTAACAGCTTGAGACAAAAGGAACCCTTCTGCTGTAAGTCGCAAGAAGAAGGAAGGTTGTAAATGATAGAGCCGGTATTAAGGTGCTGTCGTCAGGACAGGAATTAAAATGCTGAAGTTAAAACAGGAGTTGAAATATACCCAATTTGTTTCACCGAGGATCCGTTGGTTTAGAAGGAAAGATGAATGATGAAAGAATGATTTCCCAAACACCAACGGTCCATAAATTGGAAGAGGTCTCCTCATGGTGTTTAGCGGACCGCTCGAAATATGTGAGCGAGAGTCAGCAAAGAAGAGTCAGTGAAGAAGAGTGAACATGGTCTCTTATGTTGGCTGGTCCTTCCTGCTGCTAGGAAACAAAGAGAGAGAATGTGTGCTCTGTCATATTGGCTGGCTTGTTCTGCTGAAAAGGCCTGCGTGGAAGAGTGAAGAGGGCGAGAAATGGTTAGCGTGGCCTTTTATGTTGCCTCGGGGAGGTGACCAGGGCAGAATGGCATCAGTCATTCCTCTTGGGTGAAATATATAAATTCGAACTCCAACGGCCAAAGCAATTCCTGCACAAAATAATAATTTGAAATTCTTTCTGCCACTCTACTATATGTACAATATGCAGCAAACTTGGTTTAGTGTTTAGATCAATTGATCTTAAAATGACTGACTTTAAGTTTGTTTTTTTTTCAAATAGAAAGTAAAAATCTTTTTTGATGAAATGTTGTTAAAATCTTTTTCAGTAGATTTTTGTAATGACGTTTTTGTGTTGATTTTTGTAATGACGTTTTTGTTTTTGTTAACAATATATCTACTTATAAGAATAGGCCACCAACGGGGTCACCTTCGAGTTGACAAACATTGTATATTTCTGGGCCCTGTGCCCATGTCCAGCAAAGCTCATCAAGCTCACATTGCACTAAGTGAGCCGATGACCAGCAAAGTCCAGCAGGGTTCAAATCTAAGCTCGAGTCCGACCTTTCTCTCCCCTAATCCCTACATTAATCCGACCATCGGGTCATTGACGTTGTGTCAAGTCCTGTCAGGCGGAAGGCAGAGACAAATAGTATCGCTTCTAGATTTTACTAATTAGATGCATATTGTTACGCCGCCATGTGCCAAACGGGCTTGCAGGGTGCCGTTCGTTCCCGCCAAGTCCACCAGTAAAAGCAGGACACACACGTTGGCTGTGGTTTGTCGACGCTACTTAATATAACAGATATCACCAACTCCCTAGCTGAACCACATTTTAAAGCCTCTTGGTGAGTTATAGGTGAATTATTAAAATTCAACACAGCTAACTGGCTGGCTTTCCCCCTCAAATACAAGGCATTCTACAAATACAATACTTCCACGACAAAAAAGGACTCGTAACTGCGGGTGTTTGGGTCAACAAGATTATTAAAATATTCTTTTATTGAATAAAAGAAAGAAACAAAAAAAAAAAAATTCAGGTAAAAGCCAGGAGCGAGAAAGTCTTTCTTCTAAATGGCGGAAGGTGATAATACAGTTCGTCAGCGGTAGATACGGTTGCTTTCCTTCAGACTTTGATGGCAGAGCCCGTACTTCAAATCTCAAGTTTATCATTAGGGGAATATTCCCTCTTCCTTTCTCCTCTATCTTATCAGAATTATTCTTTCCTCCCGTAATTTGTCTTTTATTCACGTTAGCACGAATACAAGATAAATTTGAATATACTTCAATTGTATGTTCACTTGGGATTTCGTAGAGTCCTTTCTTTCCTCTTTTTCCTCTCGTTATTGGGATGCTATAACACGTTGATAGAGAGATGTACATCTTATTTCAGATAAGACCAAGATTAATTATTGTCTCTTTACTCGTGGACAAGTCTTTTCTTTGGATATTCTTTTAACGAGGCTCACCATACCTCGGAATGCGAATTCATTCAAAGGAGAAACTTTTTCTTTTCTCTCAGTGTTCACTGCGCGGCATTATTTTGGAATTTGGGTTTCTTCCGTATCCCAAATTATGTGTCTTCACTCTCTGACGAAGAAACGGCAACTGATTAGTTTCCGTAGTTTGAAAAAATGGCCATGTGTTGGCTTTTTGGCGGTCTACTCCTCCGCACCAATCATGGTCGCAGGTCTGCCTCTCTCCGCTGACGCATACATGACTAAAAGAGAGTGGAGTTCTCTCATGAACTTGTCACTTAGTGCTTATATGGGAGGGTTGAAGAGAGATGGCCTTTCCACTGATACTATTCTTGGTTATTACTATAGTCAGCGTGTCGCACCTCCTTTCCCCATAACCCGTGAATGTTTGAGGGTGTCGTATTTCCTCGTCACAATATATCTTTGATTAACTTTTATTGAGCTCTCAACTTGATGAGTGAAAGACTCCAAAGTATCAGGAGGAAAATATATTTGTTTCCTAATGTTACACTCCGTTCTGTAAATAACAGCTGTCGGCATATGATCATTTTTATTTGATAGAAACGTGGCTTCACAAAAAATGGTACATTATACCTTAAAATAGATTGTTTTCAAAATGATAAAGAAATTATTTTAGCCCTTCAGTATTTGCATAAAGATACATATTGTAAGTAGGCTCCCACACACTTTAATATACCTTCATTCACTCTTACTTGTTAGTCAAAAATAAATATTCAAATGGGGCTTGGAATATGCTGATTGTATCCCTTGCAGATGGGTAAGGCTTCAACCCTCAAAATGTGGTGTGAGGCATCCCTTCATGGTCATTACATCGAGGTTCGCTCTGACGTGGAATGGTGGTACCTATTAGCTGTGGTTGGTTGGTTGTTTGGGTTTTATGGGATGTCAACCTTTGTTGGTTATTTAACGCCAAATCCATTTTTATGCAAATAGTCAGTTCTATTTCAAACAATTCAGTTTAGCATTAATACACGGTTTGTCAAAAACATTTCTATTTCAAGCTATTCAGCTTATTCAAACAATTCTAATTCAATTAATTTAGTTTAGTATAAGTACAGATTTTGTTTACACAGTTAAATGTCAAAATAGTTCTATATTAAACAATTCAGTTTAGTGTAAGTACAGTTTCAGTGTCAAAAACAGTTCCATTTCAAACAATTCAGTTTGGCATAAGCACACAGTTTAAATGTAAGTACAGTTTAACAGTCAAAAACATTTCTATTTCAAGCTTTTCAGTTTAAACAAACAGTTCTAATTCAAACAATTCAGTTTAACATAAGTATGCAGTCTAGTTCTATTTAACCCATAGATAGGACCCTATCAGGTGCTACCATTCCGGCCCTGAGTGAACCTGGGAGCAATGGCAATGAAGAGGTACTCTGCATTCCCCAAAGCTCCAGCATCACTGGAACCTCACCATCAGATTGTTTAGTGTCGTATTCGGGACACTCATTGTGGGGTGTGTCTTACCCCTCTGCAGAGGTGCAGTCGGTGTATTCTACACCCACAGCCGACTGGGCAAGAACCTATTAGGGTTCTATCTAAAGATCAAATAAATGTTTTGCTAATTATTTGTGTTGCATAGGAATACTTGATAATCATTTAAAATTGCTCTTCCTAAACCTTAAGGCATAAAATCACCTCGGTTTGTAGTGTCTTTTTTAAAAAAAAAAAAGAACTACTACTCTTTGATGTTATTGGGAAATTTAAAATTTGAAAAGAAAAAGTGACATTGTATGAAGAGATTTTTCGTTCTTTTTATTTGAGCGAGAATAGAAAGATCAGCCGAGGAGCATGCAGGCTGATTTCGATGAATAGTTCCAGTCGGCAGATAGAATCAAAGATGGCAAAATTCTTTGTCCTTCATCCAACATTTTTATTTTTTGTCAAACCAAAGTAATAAATAAAATGAAAACTTAACCAAGAAGTAAAAGGTGCTTGAGTTAGTATTTTTGTTGTGTCGCAATCAAAAATGACAATCACAAGCTTAGGAAGATTAAGCAGTTTATTACATTGCTAAGAGATGTTAAAAATAACGCGCGTGCGCGCGCGTGTGTGTTTGCTGATGTTTTTAAAAGGTGGAAATTCCACGGATTGAAAAAAAAATCGGGGGAGTTATTTATGCAAGAGAGCGATTTGCAATTTTAGTAGATATAAATCTGTGGGTTGAATGAAAGAAAAAGTTCACAATCATTTACAATGGATGTTACCTGCCTTATCTGGAGTTATAATGGGTAGCGGAAAATGTTAAAATTCACTTTAGTCAGAACTAGTTAATACCTACAAACTCTAAAAAAACAATCGGGCCAGAAGTTTTTTGTAATGGTGAGGTACCTGCCCTTACTTTTTCAGTCGTTATGGTTTTAAAATAAATGAAACACCTCGTGTGCTGATAGCAGTCCTGATGTGTTGCTTTGTTATTTGATTGGAAGTTATCTCATGTCTAAATGACTAACTGCGCTTGCCAGAAAGAAAAAGGTATGTCTCTTTTTTGGGGGGTTTAAGTCAACAAATTCCCAACAAAAGTTTATGGGGCCCAAAAAGCGCGTGTCACGTCGAGCACATTTTTTCCGCCATCTTTAATTTGTCGTTCTCAGAAGAAGTTTTTGTGTCGTTTATGATTAAATACCTTTTATATTATTTATAATTGAAATATTCTTGAACATAGCGATGGAGACAAAACTTGTTAATCTTGTACCGCTGAATGGGACAAATTATGCTACTAGGAAAGTACAATGCAAAATGGCATTAATAAGAGATGGTATTTGGAACATGGTTAATGGAACAGAAATTATTCCCGATTTTAGAACAGAAATGGGATTACATGCGAAGTATTTATCGCGCAAAGATCGCGCATTGGTGACGATTGTACTCTCTCTAGAACCGCCACTTTTGTACCTAATTGGGGATCCAGACGATCTGGGAGTAGTATGGAAAAAATTAGCTGACCACAGTTTCAGAAGAAGGCGTGGGCTAATAAACTAGCATTAAGGAGGAGAATATATTCACTTAAATTGAAGGAAGGTGATTCTGTTCATAATCACATAAAATTGATGACAGAAACATTCCATGAGTTATCTGTTATCGGTGATTCCCTTAATGAGGAAAATAGAGTAGTACATCTGGCTAGCCTTCCCGAATTTTATGATATGTTATTGACAGCACTTGAAGCAAGTCAAGATGTACCTAAATGGACCTTAGTCATAGAACGACTGCTATACGAGGAAAATAAAATGAGAGAAAAACAAACTGGTGGTGCTGAGTCAAAAGCCATGACATCAAAACACCATATCAACAAAAAGTAACCAAAATATTTTCACTGTGGTAAATTTGGACATCTGAAACGTAACTGTCGTCTACTCGGAGAAGGCTCTTATCGTAGTCGATCGACTACTCATAACCTAAACAAAAATAAAACAAACAAACCCTATTTCTAAAAATGATGAGTCACTGATGTCGTCAGCCAATAGTATTTAGGAACTATTCGTTAAGGTGTTGCGGAGCCGATAAGCGAGTCGACCCCGCAAATGAATTTTAGTTTAATGCGTGCGAGTAGTGACAACCAAAGACAATGAAGAGGACAAAGAGGCAAGGTAACAAATACAACAAGGATGGCAATTTATTGTCAGAAATTACAGACGTGGTCGTTGTGTTCGGTCTTCAGCGAGATGGGCGATGTCGGTAGCTGGTATGTTCGAGTCGTAGGTGCAGTTGGATGATCGTTGCTGGAAGCTAAGATCAGTCAAGTCGTAGAATGCAGGAGTGTCTGTAACAGCGTCGTGGTCGAAGTCGGTGCTGGCAGCTTGGTAGCGTACGGATCGAGCGAGCGTAGTTTGCTAAGACTTAGTCGCGTCTTAGTACTGCAGACCGAGTGAACGAACGGAGAGATTGTAGCTAAGGTTTTCCAGGCCCTAGCATATACGCAGTCGAGCGAGCGGATCGATGAAGCTAGGGCTTTGTCGTGCCCCTAGCTGTGCGGGCGTATCGTTTACGGTGGCTATGGCTTTGTCGTGCCAGATAGCTGTGCGGTCGTATCGTTTACGGTAGCTATGGCTTTGTCACGCGAGATAGCTGTGCAGACGTATCGTTGATGGTAGCTATGGCTTTGTCGTGCCAGATAGCTGTGCGGGCGTATCGTTTACGGTAGCTATGGCTGTTCGCGCCAAAGCTGTGCGGTTGCTAAGGCTTTTCGCATCAAAGTTGTAAGGGCTGATCGAGACGATAGCTAAGGCCTTTCGCGCCATAGCTGTGCGGTAGCTAAGGCTTTTCGCGCCAACGCTGCGAGAGCGAATCGAGACGATAGCTAAGGCTTTTCGCGCCAAAGCTCTGCGGTAGCTAAGGCTTTTCGCGCCAAAGCTGTGGTGGTGGCTAAGGCTTTTGCGTCAAAGCTGTGTTGGTAGCTAAGGCTTTTGGGCACCAAAGCTCTGCACTATCGAGCAAGCAGGCCAGGAGGGACGGCTAAGATTGGCGTTATCTTAGCGCTGCACAGGTATCGAAGTGGGAGCTAAAGGCTAACCCATGCCTTTAGCGAAGCACGGACGAACGGACGAGCGGAAGCCGAGCGATGGTTAAGACCGGCTGGTCTTAGTGAGTCCTCTTCGTGTTTGCCTCCTGGCCGTCTATTTCGACTGGTCATTAATGACCGCCAGAGATACTCCGACCCGCAAAAGGTGACCTCTCATAGCTCTTAAAAAGGACCGTAAAAAAAGGTTGTTGAATCTACCACTAGAAGTGTCGGTGAGGCGAATGCAACCACGAATAGCGTAGAATTATTTTCCTCGTATGAGCTCCGCAAAGAACGTGCCAACGAGCGTTGAAAAAGTGCTTGTTGATATTAAAAAGGTGCTATGACACACAGCCCCAGCCGCGTGAATAGGAAATTCTTTTATAAAAAATGGGTCTAGCAATTAAGTACTTTTTTAACCTGCTATAAGCTGGTGACGACTATTAATTCCATTTTTATCAAGTTATTTTTGGCCGAAGTGTTTTGTAAATATTGTTAATTTTAATTTATCCCTTTTTTTTATAGCTGTAACGGGATGTCAAGGTCCTAAAAAAGGGCTTACTCATTTCCGGCCGTACCCGGATATAATTGTCCTAAGGCTAGCGAGTAATCCGATCTGTTTATGTTTATCGGCAGGTCGCGGCAAAGGGACTAAATTGCTCCGCACAGAACTTTATTTTTAAAATAATAAATTCAGCCTGTCTTTCTAAGGACAGTCCTCAACAAATGGACGAAATAGGTAGTATTTAAAAACACATGGTCGAATTAGAATGAAGTTTCTCACTACAATATAGTAATAATAAGCAAGGTCATCCAACATAGACCACATAGCGTAGTGGCACAGGGTAGCTATAAAAGCAGTGGTATCAAATCGGGTCGGATGTTGGGCTGGGGGCCAGCTGGATTCTTCCCTAGTTGTTCTACGACTGAAGCCTAATCAGCAGCAGCTGCCCGTGAGGACTGCTCAAGGCTCCCACTAAAGCAGACGTCCCGATTCCAGCTGCAGACGACGCAGAAAGATTTCCAGCCTCTCAGCTTAAAAGCCCTTTTCAGGTCTACTCAGAAAGTCTTTCCAAACACCTCCCGAGACGGCACAATGCAGTAGACACAACTACCAGCCTCTCAATCTAACAGCCCTTTTCAGGTCTAATTCAGAAAGTCTAATACTCTTTGAGACGGTACCAGCAGTTACCTTCTTGCACCGGCGACCACTTCACTGCAGCGGCAACTACCACTCCTACACCGGCGGCCATCTTCTTGCACCAGCAGTTACCAGCTCTGCACCAGCAACTACCACTCCTGGACCAGCGAACACCTTCCTGCACCAGCAGATACCAGTCCTAAACCAGCGACCACTTTCCAGCACCAGCAAACACCAGCAGATACCAGTCCTGAACCAGCGACCACTTTCCTGCACCAGTAGATACCAGCAACTACCAGTCCTGGACCAGCCAACACCTTCCTGCACCGGCAGATATCAGTCTGACGTTGTGAATCCAGCCCTGGCTGATGCGTCTAGTTCCGCTTGGGAATTTTCGCTGACATTCAATTCCTCGGCTCTGCTTGCTAATCCGAGATAACCCCTACCACCCCCACGTTGTGTCTTTTGATTCGAATGACAGTATTCTAGCTAACTCAGATCGTTTCCAACTTTGACTGGAATCCACGCCGAAATAAAATTGTTGTTGGGAGAGAGACTGTACCTGTTGCAGTTCACAAATGTACAAGAAGGCAAACAACACTTTCAAATTTCTCCAAACTATTGTTTTTATCAATGATGTACGTATTTACAAAATGTGTAGAATACAATGGGGAAGAAAGAAAAGAAAAATGTCTTACGAACTTATTCGCTTGTTCGGAAATGTGACAGATCAAACAGGTGCAAGGAAGGTAATTATTGGCCTTGGGTTACTTAGCAGAAAAAAATAATCGGTTGTCTCCGCTTTACTTCGGACTTTCGGTTCTAAAATAAACTTGGTCTGGAGTCAAAGTTCTAAGATGGGTGTTGCACTGTCTCTCTCTGCTCTTCCGTCAACCTCGACTTGATCTGCACTCTGATTTATCGGCGTCGTGCCTTGTTTATATAAATTGGGGGTGGAGCTTCGATGATCCATGGGCACGCCTATGCATAATGATATGTAAATCGCCAAGTTGACCAACTTTTTCCACATATGGCCGACGCTGCATCTGAAGATATACTTAAGATTTTAACTTCGATACCCCCGACTGATCCCAAGCAGACGGTCAATACTTAAGATGGGATAAATCCATTTTACCTCGTCTCAATATCTAGCCAAATCTTATTCTTGCTTCGACCACGCAGACTTTATTACCATTTCCACCGTCAGGTCCACTTAACTTGGCTATACCCTTAGATTTAAACTTATCCTTGCTTTTTGACCACACAGACTTTATTGCTATCTCCACCGTAAGACCCACTTAACTTGGCTATATCTTCCTTCACTTTTCCAAACCATATGGACTCCATCTCCACCATAAGATCCACTTAAGGTTTTTCCTTTTTTTTTCTTATTTTTAATTCATGTCCAGTATGAACTCCAGTTCACCCCGTAGTTTATTACTTGTTGTCCTTTATATTATCGCAAAATTCACTTTCAAAGAACCTCATGACATCGGTCGAAAGTTTAATAAATAAAATAGGATAGGAAACGAAATAAGAAGAAGAGAAAAAAAAATGAATTTTCCTTAATTATTTTCCTAGAATCGTTAATTAATCAACCAATCTGGGTGGGGGAGTTCACTCTGTCACACCAGTCCTGAACCAGCGATCACCTTCCTGCACCAGCAGACACCAGCAACCACTTTCCTGTACTAGCAGACACCAGCAACTACGAGTTCTGAACTAGCGACCACTTTCCTGCACCAGCAGATACCAGCAATTACCAGTCCTGAACCAGCGACCACTTTCCTGCACCAGCAGATACCAGCAACTACCAGTCCTGGACTAGCTAACACCTTCCTGCACCAGCAGATACCAGTCCTGGACCAGCGAACACCATCCTGCACCAGCAGATACCAGTCCTGGACCAGCGAACACCATCCTGCACCAGCAGATACCAGTCCTTCGCCAGCAGATACCAGTCCTGCACCAGTGACCACCTATCCAACGAATACCAGTCTTGTACCAGCTATCCAGACCTACTCCAGCGACTAGATCCTGTTCCAACGATCACCATCCGACCGCGGCGGTTGTTCGCCGTACGCTTTTTCGATTTACGATTCGCCATAATAAAGTTTGGCCTTTCGAAGCAACACCCTTGTTTTGTCATTGTAGCCTAGTTCGTTGTCAATCACTTATATTTCAAAAGTTGGCAGTGACCGGTATATTTATCTGGCCTCCGTAACGCTCTAAAGAAAGTGTAAAAATGGACTATCCAAAGCAGAAAGCTTTCTTAACGAAGAAAACGAAAGTGGAGCATACTTGTTCTAAAAACGAACATGTTGGAGTGTTTACTCACCATGCATTAACAACCAATACTAATGAAAAGAGGTCATGGATCGTGGATTCTGGAGCAACATGTCATATGTGCCATGATATTGATAAGTTTATCAATATGAAAAAATTAGATAAAGCAGAGGATATAACCCTCGGTGATGGACACTCAGTTAAAGTATTTGGGATAGGGACTGTTGATTTGAATGTGAGAGTGTTTGACGAAAAACAACAAAGATGTAGATTATTTGAGACACTATATGTTCCCAAGTTATCTTACTACTTGATTAGTGTGTCTAAGGCTTTCAGATCAGGAAAATCGTTTACATTCACAGAGTCATGTTGTCATCTTCTTGATGAAAAACGGAATGTAGTAGCTACAAGTTCAAAAGTTGGTAACGTACTACTTGAACTCTATTGATGAACAGGGAATAACCCATGCAGCAACTATATGCTCGAGTAGTGACACAAAGGAGGAGATTTGGCATCGACGTTTTGGTCATCTTGGAATGAAGAATTTACAGAAGCTAGCAACAGATCAACTAATTAATGGACTTGACTATGATGTAACAAAGGAGATAAAATTTTGTGAGCCATGTGTGGATGGAAAACATCACCGTTCTTCATTTCAAAAATCTGATGGTAGGCAAGCCACAAAACTGCTCAAAATTGTGCACAGTGATCTTTGTGGAAGTTTAGAGGCAAAATCACTCAGAGGAGCAGAATATTTTGTCACATTTATTGATGATAAATCAAGATATTTATGGGTATACATTCTTAAAAACAAAAGCGAAGTTTTAAAAAAAATCCTGGCTGGAGAAGAAATCTATGGTGGAGAAATCCAGTGGTGAAAAAATCAAGACACTACGCTCTGATAAAGGCGGTGAATACACTTCAAAAGAGTTTGAAGATTACTTAAAAAAGAATGGTATTCGTCATGAGCGCACTGTTCTTAAAACACCAGAGCAAAATGGAGTAGCTGAGAGAATGAATCGGACGTTGGTGGAAACTGTATGAGCAATGTTGTCAGATTCGAAGCTGCCTAAGAAATTTTAGGCTAAGGCCCTATCTACAGCTTCATATGTTCGAAACCGAAGCCCAACAACTGCCGTAAAAGCAATGACACCATATGAAGCATGGAAAGACTACAAACCAAATGGTAATCATTTACACATTTTTGGATGTAGTGCTTATGCTCATATACCAAAGGATGAAAGATCTAAAATGGATCCTAAAGCAAAGAAGAGCATCTTCCTTGGATATGGCATTGGTGTTAAAGGGTATAGACTCTTTGATACAGGCACATCGAAAGTCTTCCATAACAGAGATGTCATATTTAATGAAACAGCATCCATAAGTGAACAGGGGACAGAAGAAGTTGAAAATCAACATTTAGTGGAGGTTGAATGAGAAAACATCAGCAGTGATGATGATGATGAGAATTCACGAGAGGCCACAGAACCCCGAAGATCACCAAGGATTAGGAAAGCTCCAGATCAGTATGGTGAATGGATATACATTGCTCACAGGTTGGATGACCCATTAACAGTAAAAGAAGCACTTTCCAGTCCTGAGAAAAGGAAATGGATAAAAGCAATGGAAAGTGAAATAAATTCGCTAAATACTAATAAAGTATGGGATCTTGCTGAATTACCCTGTGGACGAAAAGCTATTGGAAGTAAGTAGGTGTTCAAAAGAAAATATGATAGTGGTGGAAACATGAAACAGCACAAGGATCGACTCGTAGCTCAAGGTTTTCTTCAAAAACATGGAGTTGACTACGATGAGACCTTTTGTCCAGTTGTAAGGTTCGAATCAGTTCGAACTGTTATAGCATTGGCAGCTAAACATGATCTCAAACTACACTAGTTGGACATAACCACGGCATTTTTGAATGGTGAGTTAAATGAAGACATCTATATAAAGCAGCCGGAAGGATTTGAAGTCAAAGGCAAAGAGCATCTTGTCTGTAAACTGAATCGGAGCCTATATGATACGAAACAGTCACCAAGATGTTGGAATGAAGCCCTTAACAGTCAACTGAAGAAGATTCATTTCAAACAGTTAGAAAATGATCCTTGTATCTACACGCTAACTTCAGGGGGAGAGATCTTCATCGCAACTGTTTATGTTGATGATATTATTCTGGCGAGCAAGTCTTCGACACGTATCCAAGAATCCGCTAAAAGCATCTCAGAAAGTATTGACATCAAGGATATGGGAAAACTCTATTAATTCTTGGGTGTCAAAATTGGTTATCCAGGGTCAGGAAAGATCTGGATCAGACAACCAGCATATACAGCAGAAGTCTTGAAAAAATTTCAAATGGAAAATTCCAGACCTACAGCCACACCAATTGATACTGGTCTAAAGCTAACCAAAGCCACTGAGGACAGCAAGTTATTCAATCAAGAATTGTATCAGTCGGCAATCGGAAGTATATTATATCTTTCAACAAGAACAAGACCCGATATTGCCTATGCTGTCAGTAATGTTGTCAGATTTTGTCCCGAGCCTACTATGGAACACTGGAAGTCCATTAAACACATCATGCGTTATCTAAATGGTACACGGAACTATGGGTTGCTGTATGAGAAGGAGAAGGTGACGGATTTCATTTGATATTCTGATGCAGACTGGGCTGGTGATTTGGATGACCGCCGGTCAACTTCAGGCTATTCAACTTAAATATTGTGAAAGCAAGAACATGGTTGCTTATATGTTGACAAAAGCACTTCTGAGGTCACAATTTGTAAAGCTCAAAGAAACGTTAGGTATTAGAGAAATTATTGAACAAGTCTGACTGCAAGTGAGGAGGAGTGTTGAAATTCACTTTAGTCAGAACTAGTTAATACCTACAGACTCTAATAACAGTCGAGCCAGAGGTTATCTACCCGAAACCATTTTTGTAGGGGTACCTCACCCCTACAAAAAATGGCTTCGGGCAGATAACCTGCCCCTAGACTTTTGTTTTTTCAGTCGTTATTGTTTTAAAATAAATGAAACACCTAATGTGCTGATAGCAGTCCTGATGTGTTGCTTCGTTATTTAATTGAAAGTTATCTCATGTCTAAATGACTAACTGCGCTTGCCAGATAAAAAAAGGTACATGGTGCATTCAATAAGTTTCCAGATTTTTTTTGTACGGGCATTTAAAATTGTCGTAGACTCTTGAAAATTCAGTATGTTATTGCTATATATCTTATAAGATGACTGACCAATTTTTATGATTTCAGGTTCAAATGAACAGCTACAACAGGAATTGGAATACACTCTACTAAAGCCTGATTGTCACCGCTGGTGAATTTCAAAAATGCAATCTGGACGTGACGACACTTTAGAAGAACGATATGTAATAAAATTTTGTTTTAAACTTGGAAAAAATGCCACAGAAACGTATAGAATGCTTCAGACTGCTTTTCAACCATCTTGCATGAATCGAGCATCAGTTTTTGAGCAGCATAAGAGATTCAAGGAAGCCAGAGAGTCTGTGAGGGATGATGAGATGTGTGGGAGGAGTAAGGAAGTCAATACACCAGAGTTAATTGGCCAAAGGGTTAGGGTTAGGGTTACTATGTTGAGGTTTTAAGGGAGTTCAGGAAGAGATTCCTTGGGAAGAGGCCAGCACTCTTCAAATCGGGTCAGTGGCATTTCCACCAGGACAATGCACTAGTCCACTACTCCATCCTCGTCACAGACTATTTGACCATGATGGGCATCAAGACACTTCCTCATCCTCCCTATTGTCTAGACCTTGCTCCCTGTGACTTTTGGTTATTCCCTAAGCTTAGAGGCTGTCGTTATGAGACAATTGAGGAGATGAAAGAGGCTGTGACGAAGGTCATTGACACGCTCACACAAGAGGTCTTCCATGGGGCCTTCCAGAAGTTGTTGGAACGGTACAACAAGTGCATTGCAGCCGGAGGAGATTACTTCGAAGGGGACTAGAGTTTCATGTGTGTACTATCAATAAAAGTGCCCACACGAAAAAAGTCTGGAAACTTATTTCATGATCCTCGTATGTCTCTTTTTTTGAGGGTTTAAGTCAACAAAGAAAGAAAAAGAAGTGAGTAGATATCATTAAATTTACTTTGGCTTATCTTAGCTAGTTTCCTTCATTGACCCATTCATACATGATAAATACTTTGCAACCTACTTACACTAAAATACCTCCAAGCGCTCAATGATCTACTCTTCTAAAAACCCAATAAAAAGTAATGAACAAAGTGATATTTACAAAAAGCATTGCCTTTGTCAGCTTGGAGTATTATGATGTTGTTATCATTCATTCTGGATTATCCAGCAGGACACATGGCGTAACGGTTATAGGCGTTGGTTTCCTAAGCTTCTAAGGAGACAATCATCTAGAGGTTGTAGGTTCAATCCTCACTACAGGCGAGTAACAATACAGGAATACTTAACACTTGTACCCGGTTATGGCTAACGGAATCAGAACAAGTGACCCTCATGGATTCAATAAAGGACGTAGTTCGAAGTTCCGTGAAGGTTCCCGAGTTCGACAAACACCTGAAGAAGGCCAGAGGATATATCGACCGAAACGTTGTGGAAATAAAGATGAAGGCATTAGTCCGAAAATCCTTAATGATAAAAACCAATTAATGTTTAAACACGCAATTTCTCAAAGTTCATAATACAACAAAAAAATTACAAGGTGAGAAAAATTTTTTTTTGCACCTTCACAATTCACCAAGACAAAATGATCATATATACGTATACGTATACAAGGGGGTGGGAAATAAAATTTGACAGTCAAAAGTTATGTCAAAGGTCTTTTTTATTGAGAGGTAAATCTTCACCATCACTAGTTACAGAAAAAATAGCAAAATCTAACAAAAATATACAATTTATTTCCAGCCTGCTAATACCAAATATAAGGGTCATTTAGATTCTTTTGCTTCTTTTTTGGGCAGGACCTTTTATTTCTGTGCCTATCAAAATCCTCAATGTCAGATGTGGCCGAAGAGTCAACTTCTGCATTCCTAGTTGAACCGTTGTATGTAAGTAATAATTCCATAGGGTAAAGGTGTTTAATTGAATGGGTATGGTCACCCCCGTCTTACTTTTTTTAGGTTCAAAGACCTTACATTCACATGATCTCGAATGTTCAAGCTCAAAACTCTACCAAAAGGCTAATACGGACGGGTTTTTACATGATTTTTCATTAACAGTATGTCACCTACTTTCATTTTATTTTCAGAATCACATTGATAGAGGTCTTTACACTGTTCCTGCAGGTTTTTAAAATATTATTCATAAAAAAGGCGATGAAACCACTGTAGCATATCATCTCTAAGAGAACTTACAATTTCTGAATTACTGGTAGGATTAAAAAAAAAAAGTGGAACTTTCATCCTCCGCCATCCTAAGTATTACTCCCTCTTTGATGTATGAACTGATAAAATTGACCGGGGCAACGATGTCTATCCCTTTGTCAGAAGAACACCGATAGGTCAGAGGACGAAAGTTTATTGTATTTTGTATATCTAAAAGCAGCGTCAGCAGATCATAAAATTCAACTGCCTTTCTCCCGACAGCTTTATAAAGACACAGCTTTATTGTCTTAATCAATCTTTCCCAGACACTTCCCATCCATCGAGCATATAGGAGGATAGGGAGATGTTTTATTTCAAAAGTTCCAAATCTGTCCTGAAATTCAAGAGAGATCCGGTATTTCTTAACTGTATTGCACCCAGCAACAAAGGATCTTGCATTGTCACTATAAATACACACAGGGATGCCAAAAAGATTTGTAAACTTGATAAGGGCCAACACAAAGGATTTGGCACTCATATCTTGCAGCATTTCTATATGAATAGCGCGGACGCTCAAACAGGTAAACACTAATAGGTATACCTTCTTATCTCCTTCCTTCCCAGTGTGTATCCACATATGACCTGTGAAATCAACACCTGTGTGTAAAAAAGATCTAATGATATTCACTCTATCCTTGGGCAGGTTGGTCAGTCTAGTGTATCTAAAAGACAATGCATTGTATTTTCCGCATACAAAACAATCGGCAATATAATGTTTGATAGACTTTCTGGCGTGGGGAAGCGAATATCCAGACAATCTCAGTTTACACAGTGTAGCTGCAATATCCAGGTGCTTGCAATCGTTATGACATTCCTGGACAATCAATTTAGTATGGGCACTGTATTTTGGCAGCAGTATTGGGTATTTAACCTCAGATTGGTATTCTATTGTCTTGTCTATTCTAGTCCTCGACCGAACTATCCCACTTTGATCACTAAAGAGGTTTGAATTCTCAACAAGTTCCGGTGGTCCTCTTCCACTCGGATTTTCCAAAAATTCAATTTCGTGACCATAGTGTTGCCTCTGAGCCCACTTTATTAAGTAGACTTTGGCAACGTGCCCAGGGTCAGAATCGAAATGTTTCAATCAATTTACAAACCTGAATATCAGAGTAACAATCCTTCAAACTTTAGAGAGTTTTGAAAATTTCTTCAAATTGACAACACATTTATATTTTTCAATTGCGGTACAACAATGCACCTCTGTCTGCACAACATTTTTATCAGTAGTAGACAAACATTTTAATTCACTCACAGGCCAACTTAAGGGTGAGTCTCTCAACCAAATAGACCCTATTTATTTATTGAGCAAACAATATCCTTTAACCGATTAACAACAAAGATTTTTTTGCAATATGAATCTTCGCTCCCACATTCTAAGTTTGCTTCTATAGTGTCAACCTCCCGCCAAATTTTTTTGCTTAAATAAAACATTTTCGTCGAGAAACTGATCAATTTCTTCTGGATTTACTTCTTTCTCCGCATAATACTACTCTAGTTCTTCGGCCCTTTTATCAAACTCACAGATAATTAGGCTAATTTAATTTTAAATCTACTAAAAGTCCGTTTGTCCGGACCATTTGCTATCAAGAGTTTATCTAACATTCTTTTTAGGATGTCTAAAGCCTCGGTTAATTTTAACACAGTTTTGTGAGACATGATAAAAGTTGGAAATTCACAAAAAAACAAAAACAAAAAAAACAAAAAACAAACTCGTACCAGTTTATGAAAGCTTCAGACTAACTAACGCTAAAAGTTACTCGCGGAAAAAATTTGAAAATCAAAGGATTAATTTTTATTTAAAAAAAAGATTTTTTTTACGGAAAATAAAACGGCACTTTAAAAAGAAAAGAAAGGAAAAAAATAAAAAGACAAACGTGCCTCGTGCGTACAACTAAGAACTATTTATTATCAAATAATAAATAAATAAATAAATAAAAAGGAGTTACAACATTAAAAAAAAAACACCAGTTGCTAAAATTAATTGCTATTTTAGCGATCAGCCAAAAAAACTTAATCAAATAACAATGATACAAATTGTTTCGAAAAAAAACACTGGGTCACTCATGAATTACAAGGAACTGATATGTCTTTAACAAACAAAAGTAACGGTACTTACAACTCAAAAAATGGGTGTTGTATGAATGGAAAAAAGATCTGGAAGAGTCTCTTAGGCTAAAAACATCTCTAGGGAAAACCTGTTCCCTTTTACGTCAAGAATACAGCAAATAATGCAGACACATGGGAGATCATTCAGCAATTCTTTCAGCACTTGTAAAGGACGGCAAATTTAATTGTACATCTCACCTTAACTAATGAATCTTAATACATAATACGCGTTGCAACACACCTGGGGTTATGGAGGTACAAATGCCTATTTTGGGAGGTTAACTTTGCAAGTGGGATTTTCCGGGAAATAGTGAATCAAATGCTTGCCGACATCAAAAGGGCTCTCAATGTAAGCGATGACAACCTCTGCTTTGGAGCATAACAGGAATATTATAATGCCAGCCGTCGAGCAATATTTCAGAGTTTCAAAGAGAAGGACCTCACTCTGAATACCGAAAAATGTGACTTCAACAAAACATTCCGATGGTATATGTATTTATCAACCCCTCTGCACGAGTTGGATGCGACACAAAGTCAAATTTTAAAGCGGAGTTCAACTGATTTGAATGCAGAGTTTTCCTTCTGCTAGACCAATTTCTATACCAAGATTAAAGAGCCAGGCTGCCCTGTTATTTATTCATTGCAGGGGGAAGTCGTTGGCTTCATACTTTCCCATGAGTATTTGCGCTATGTGAAATGCAAACAGCATTATCCAGGATTGTTACGAATACCTGGACAAGATAAGAATAACGGCAACAGAAAAGAAAACAGGACACGAAGCCTTTAATAAAACAGTGTATTAACAATACATGTCAACATTTGCAATAAACGTGGTGTTAATTGTAATACATAGTGTCGGTAGAAATATAAGTTATCAATAATAGCGTATAGGTAGCATCGTAAGAATTATCAATAAGTAACGGGTTGGCTGCAGAAAAAGTTATTAATAATTACTATAGGCTGCAGAATAAAGAGTATTAATAAGTACTATAGGGGTTGCAAAATAAAGGTCCTTGTGTAACTTATCTTGTCGCTCGTACTGTGTTCTGCTCCAGTTAAAATTTCAACTTTGATGTAGTCAACGGCTCTCTCAAGTAGCTGGTTTCTTGGATAAGTGTCTCCTCGGATAGTTACAGCAAAAGAGGGAGAAAGCTCTATTCAATCGAAGGTATACTAAAAAAACTAAGCATAATGAATGTATGTCTTGTGTGTTCTGATTGGTCACCGACAATGGCCATAATAAATCACACAAGTTCTTATTAAGTGATGGTTAAGGGGTCGTAACAGTAGAAGGTTTTACATTATTTATTTTATGATTTGAACTTAGGTCACTGTGTCCATTTCCTATGACAATAATTATTACACCACAACTGCCTCTTAGGGCATGTCTTTGAAAAAAATGGTATCACGCTAATCGCTAACAAAATCAAGATCATCCTAGACCGTCCAACTCCATAAAACGCATCTGAGGTTAACAGCCTGCTGGAAATTATCAACTGCGGGACACATTTCATTCCCAAATATGTAACCCTAATCTATGACCTTCGACAATTAGCAAAAATGACTCTATAGGCTCGGACACTATGTCATAACAATCCCTTTGAAAAAATACAGACTTTTTTAAGCAAAGCATGTTCACCAGCCGACTTTGACCCTAACAAGTCAACAGAAATATATATAGGTGGCAGCGCAGTAGGCACTGGCCATCAAGGAATTGTAAAAACAACAGAACAAGTATGGTTCAGAGGCATACACACCCTTGTTAAATTTATAACCAAAAACTGTTTCAGCTACCAAATCTTCACACCCACCCCTACAAAAGAATCTCTCAAAATGTCCCCTCTTCCTTCGGCTCCATAGAGAGAAGTCAGTGCTGACTTTGAATACCTCCAAAATGGGAAATATGTACTTGTCACTACTGAAGGATGCTCTCGCTATATGATTATCAAGTCAACAGCAAGAAGTGTAATACCATGAATTGAGAAAATCTTTGCTGAATTTGGAATCCCTTTATCACTGAAAAATGACAATGGCTCTCCATTCAACAACCAGGAATTCAACATGAATGCGCACCACACTGAGCTCATACATAGAAAGATCACACTATTATGATTATGAATAAAACAGCACCACACCAACAATACTATTACACATATCTACTCTACTTTAAATTCAAAGATAGGGAGGGATACCGTGTCTAACTAACCCCAGTTAAAAAGCAGCAACTTGGCCATCTGGTGGTGTAATGGTTAGCAAAGTAGACTCGCAAACCTTTACAAGTGAGTTTGAGTCTCATTCGGTGCCCCATTCATACGGCCTTGTGCTACATCAAAACAAAAAGTTTAGCAAGTTACAACTAGGCCCTGACTATTTATGACTCCCAAACAAGGTTGTGACACTTCACACATCCGAGGTAAGAAAACAAACCGAGTGCTATCGGTCTTGCAAGCTCCCTAAATCCACGGACGCAAATCACTAACATAAAACCATCCACATACATCATCACACCTATACGACCAAATTCCATAAGTATTTTTAAATTAACAAAATACCAATCACATGAAGTAAGTGAAAAGGTTTAATCTACGGATGTCACTTTTTAACCTACCTTTTAAGTAGAATTTTTCTCTTTTCATTAACCATATCCTTAGAAGACTAGGCTACAAAAACGAATAAATAAATGCTTGAAGAACAATATTGTAGCTTATTTTACCGTTTTTTGAAATTCAAAATGAAGGCATCTGTGCGAACAAAACAGACAAACTGTGATGAAAAAATGTAAACAAAATCTAATTTTTCAAAGAATTTTTTTTAAAACACGTAAAAATCAGTTAATGGCAACTTCATTAAGGAAGTCAAATTAACAAAACAATCGAGTGAAGGTTGGCAAAAGACAAAAAAACAATTTTAAAAAGCTGTCCTAAGAATTTTGAGGAAAAATGTCTTTTATGAGAAACCTCATCTTTTATTGTTTTAAATACCAAAACTTTTATTAAAATCTGATGATTACCAGATTTGGGGGGAATTTAAAGAAAAGATGTTTTTTACCAGTACCTTATTTATTGGACCTATTTCCAGAAATATCTCCACCAGCACCTTTAAAACTTCAGTTGCATATTCTGAAGAAATTTTCAACTAGCGAGACACTGGCCCAGGCACACTGTCAACGAGACTCAAGTAAAACTTCCGTCAGTAATAGGTTACATCAGTAGCTAACTGTTGGGTATCACCTACCTTTTCAGCATAATGAGCTGTTCCATCTGCCATTGTGGCAGTAGTGGAGATTAGTCTGGCAAGAAGCCCACACGTCCTTTTGGATTATTTACGTTTGTTCTTCTTGAAAAAGTAAGTGATTATTATTGTTAAAATCTATTGTTATTTTGTTATTATTGTTACAGCTTCGTGACCTCCTCAAACAATTGTTATTGTTGTTTGTGTGTGAGGAGGGTCAAACCTCGACTCGACTTCATTTGTTTTACTAAAACAAAACAAAACAAAACGACCGCCATTTTTTCATCCAACGTTCATTTCACTACTTGAAGTCCATTCGAATTTTAAACACCATTCCCCCTAGTTGCCCTTTTAAAACGCAACTATGGGGGAAACATCTCGGATTCCAAACGAAATGAATTTATCACAGGACGTGTTTATTAACACGGAACCCTCCCCGAAGCCGGAAGACTTATCATTATCTTCATCGGCCATACAACCAGCGCAAAAACCACCAGCAACGCCAATCTCCTGGTCGTCGCAATTACAAAAAAAGAAGAAATCACCAGAAAACTACGAGAACGACAGAGTCAGGAAATACGCAAAGTATTTCAGAGAAAACTAAATTTTACCCATACCTGAATTGGTAGAGGCTGTAGAGCCTAAGACTCTGTCGTTCGTAGTGACAGATTTAAGGACCAGGAGACTGGCTGGCCTCAAAAAGGAATCATTTGAGGAATTACTCCAAACTGCAGGCATCCCAGGTAAGTATTTTTACCGAAGGAGTTTTGCTACCTGGGATGTCCTGCTCCCATCCGAAGAAATTGCTAAGAAACTGGCCACACATAATATAACCACGAAGTACTTCCGGCTTCAGCCAGAATATAGAGGAAAACGACGAATAAATGTCACCGTATGTAACGTGTCAATGCAACTTAATGGAGACGTCATCGCTGCCTATCTAAGTTCATACGGCGGCGTAGAGGACTATATGAAAATCAAGTCAGCGCATGGCACGGCATACGGTGATTTTTTATTCACTATGATACTAGATAGGGGAGGGTTCAACACAATACCTCACATCATATCGTACAGAGACACAACAATGACAGTCATCGTAGAGGGCAGGAAACCACTTTGCTGGTATTGCAAGCAATTAGGACACTTCTCGCGGTCCTGCCCTCAGAAAGCCACCATCGCCACAAACAAAACGACTACCACCGCCAACGATACAATGAATACCACTACGAAAACAACTACGACTACTACTACAGCAGCCAAGAAAAACATCAACGCAAACACGGAAACAGGGGTCCAACCCGATAAAGAAGAAGGGTGGACCCTAGTAAAAGGGGGCAAAAAGAAAAAAACATCCCCAACAAAAACAACAGAAACTATAAGTACTATTACTACAAAAATAGCAGCAGCACCAGCAACAACAGAGACACCAATAAAAAAGAAAAACAAAAACCAACCAGAAGAGATGGAAACGTAATTTAAAAAGGAGAAGAGACAGTGGGGATTCAGACAAGGATGGAGAGAAAAAACAGTGTACACCAAAACCAAAGAAACAACAACCACAAATAGAAAAACAAAAACCACAACAACCCATGCCCATTCAACCCCAGAAACCCACAGAAAAAATCCAAGGACCATCACCAATCATACAGAATAACCTACAACGCCCAGCGCAAATCCTCCACTCCCCAGCTCAACATATACAAAAAGAACCCCCCTCCAATCAATTCTTCCTTCTCTCTCTCCAATCACCACTCCCAAAATGTTCTCCCGATCCAGATCAGTAAACAGAATTGGACAATCACCATCACCATCACCCACACAGACAAGAACTCATTCAGCAACAAATGAAGTTCGAAAACCTTTAATTGAAATCACCCTTTGTTCAGAACCAGACCTATCTAAAATCACAGATCATCAATTAAAGACAATCCTGAAACCGTTATTTTCATTCAAATCCATAAATGAAAAATCCATATCAAACCCATACTTGTTTAGGGATGCAGCCAAGGTGACCACCTTTGTTCGCGCAGCTGGTAACCGTACAAGAGAGCTGTGGCGCTTCATTCAGGAAGCCAGCTGTGCGGATTTGAGGCTGGTGGAATTGGAGCATTCCTCCCTCAAAAAAATGCTTCCTTTTTGTTCGGGCAGGGTCCCGATTTTAGTTCACCCATCATTTTATAGGTCCCTAAAGCTGAGGTACCCCATGGATGTCGGGGGAATTACCAGGGACGACAGAGTTAGCACTGAGCTCGGCACCGGTTCCCTGCGTCAGGCTGTCGGCATCCTCACCCCAAAGGATTTCCGGCCCGTAGTCGACACTGAGTAAGGTAAGTTGGATTGATGGCTTTAAACCTTGCCAGTTTGAATGTGAGGGGACTGAGGGATTCAAGCAAGTGTACGCGCTTGCTTGCTGAACTCAACAACCTCGGAGTAGATGTTCCTGCAGTGCAGGAGACTCACTTCACTTGCGGTGCCGACTGTCGGGTGCTGGAAAGCGACTTTAACGTTTTCTCAGCATACGGCAGCCGCAACAGCGCTGGGGTGTCTTTGCTAGTTGGACGCAGCCTTGATGCTGACGTTGACGTTGTTCTTGCAGGTGAGAGGGGCCGGCTGGTTGTTGCCGATGTTGCCGTGAAAACTTTCAAGTTTCGTCTGGTTGCGGTCTATGCGTCCAATATCGCTGCGGAGAGGGTTTCCTTTTTTCGTCGGTTGGCGCCGTTCCTGGACGATACGAAGCGGTTAGTCTTAATGGGGGATTGGAATGCGATCCTTGATCCCAAGATAGATAAGGTCGGGCGGGGAGCTAACAGACTGGGAAGGTGTGAAAGCAGCCTTGTCGGCTTCGTGACTCGTCATGGTTTGGCCGACAGGTTTCGTCTGGATCACCCAGGGCGGGAGATGTGGACGTTGCTAGATAGATCGCCCTCTGCCAAAGTAGGTTCCTACTTGGACAGAGTGTTAGTGAGAAGAGCTGACATTGATTTTGTTAGTTGGGTGTGTCGATCCGGTTGCTGGGAAGTGGGACCAACGCCGGAAGGTAAGGTGAATGCAACCGCATAAAATGCAGGATTCCTCCTTAAATGATCTTTGCCAAGAGCGTGCCGATATTTGTCGCTGCCTCCCACCAGACACGACTTGACACAAGGTCAAAAGCCCGAAGGCCGATTAAAGTGGGGATAAAGGGAAGGAGAGGTCGGGAACGAGCCGAGACTCGAACCCTGCTGGTCAATCCTGCTCATCGGCTCACTTAGTGCAATGTGAGCCTGATGAAGCAAGAAGTTTCACGAACCCAAATGTGAGTCCGGGCACGTATGCCAGTTTACGGCTTAAACTAGACGCTTGGTCTAGTGCCGTAGATGGGTGACAAAGGAGACAAAAGTGCAGCTCGCCCACCCGAAGGTAGCCTAGTCGAAACTAGGTGCCTAATTAAAGGCCCCAAGTCTGCCATTGTTCCTTTTGCAGAGGCACGCTCCGGACCGAAGTCCAGAACAGGCTCCGGGACTTCGCAAAAAGCTAAGAGCCACGAGCGCGCCGATATTTGTCGCTGGCTCCCACCAGACACGACTTGACACAAGGTCAAAAGCCCGAAGGCTGATGAAAGTGGGGATAAAGGGGACGGGAGGTCGGGAACGAATCGAGACTCGAACCCTGCTTTTCAGTGCTGCTCATCGGCTCACTTAGTACAATGTGAGCCTGATGAGGCAAGCAGTTTCACGAACCCAAATATGAGTCCGGGCACGTATGCCAGTTTACGGCTTAAACTAGACGCTTGGTCTAGTGCCGTAGATGGGTGACAAAGGAGACAAAAGTGCAGCTCGCCCACCCGAAGGTAGCCTAGTCGAAACTAGATGCCTAATTAAAGGCCCCAAGTCTGCCATTGTTCCTTTTGCAGAGCCACGCTCCGGACCCAAGTCCAGAACAGGGTCTGGGGCTTCGCAAAAAGCTAAAAGCCGTTTATTTGTCGCTGGCTCCCACCAGACACGACTTGACACAAGGTCAAAAGCCCGAAGGCCGATTAAAGTGGGGATAAAGGGGAGGGGAGGTTGGGAACGAATCGAGACTCGAACCCTGCTTGTCAGTGCTGCTCATCGGCTCACTTAGTGCAATGTGAGCCTGATGAGGCAAGCAGTTTCACGAACCCAAATGTGGGTCCGGGCATGTATGCCAGTTTTACAGCTTAAACTAGACGCATGGTCTAGTGCTGTAGATGGGTGACAAAGGAGACAAAAATGCAGCTCGCCTACCCGAAGGTAGCCTAGTCGAAACTATGTGCCTAATTAAAGGCCCCAAGTCTGCCATTGTTTCTTTTGCAGAGCCACGCTCCGGACTGAAGTCCAGAACAGGCTCCGGGGCTTCGCAAAAAGCTAAAAGCCAAGAGCTCGCCGATATTTGTCCCTGTCTCCCACCAGACACGACTTGACACAAGGTCAATTCATCCTTTTCTTTTAGCTGTCACGAGGTGTCAAGGTCGTTAGAAAGAAAAGGGCTTAGTCAGTTCCGGCCGTACCCGGATATAATTGTTCTACAGCGGGCGTGTAACTTGATCCGTTTATGTTTATCGGCAGGTCGCGGCAGATTGCGAAATCCTGCCGATACCTGATTTGGTACAGGCAGTTGAACCGAAAACAATATCTTTCGTAATAACTGACATTAAGACCAGGAGACTTGCAAACGTAAATAAAGAAAAATTTGAAGAGACTCTAAAGAGTGCAGGCATCCCAGGGAAATATATATGCAGAAGAAGTTTTGCAACCTGGGATGTCTTGCTACCAACGGAAGAGCTAGCTAAAAAGCTAGCAACAAACAACATCAATACGAAGTACTTCCGGCTTCAACCGGAATATCTAGGGAAAAGACATATAAAAGTCACCGTGTTGCGGGGCCTATAAGTATGTCGACCCCGCAAATGAATTTATGTGAGTGAGGACAGCCAAAGCAATATGAAGGGACAGAGGCGAGGTAATGATAATTACAAATGACAATTTATTTCGTCGTATTTACATGCGTGAATGTAAATGTCCGTGGCGGTTGTATGTGTTCGCAGCTGGGCGTTCGACGAGGGTCGCTGGCGTAGGTCGAGTCGTTGAGTACAGCTAGATGGTCGAAGCTGGTCGTTGAGTACAGCTAGATGTTGGATGCTGGTAAGCTGAGGTCGGTCGAGTCGTTGAGTTCAGCTAGATGGTCGGTGCTGGTCGTTGAGTACAGCTAGATGGTCGATGCTGGTCGTTGAGTACAGCTAGATGGTCGATGCTGGTCGTTGAGTACAGCTAGATGGTCGGTGCTGGTCGTTGAGTACAGCTAGATGTTGGATGCTGGTAAGCTGAGGTCGGTCGAGTCGTTGAGTTCAGCTAGATGGTCGGTGCTGGTCGTTGAGTACAGCTAGATGGTCGGTCGAGGTTGGTAGATCGATATCCCTGGTTGTGACAGTATGTTGGGTTAACCGGGGGTGTGTTGATCTGGTTTCTGGCTCGTACAGCGGGTCGTACGTGAGTCAGGTGTTGCAGTGGTAGAACAGTCCGTAACAGCGAGTCGTTACGTGGACTGCGTTGTACCTTGCAAGAGCGTCGAGTTCGGTAGATCGACATCCTCGGTTATGACGATATGTTGGATTAACCGGGGGTGTGTCGGTCTGGTTTCTGGCTCGTACAGCGGGTCGTACGTGAGCCAGTTGTTGCAGTGGTAGAACAGTCCGTAACAGCGAGTCGTTACGTGGACTGCGTTGTACCTTGCAAGAGCGTCGAGTTCGGTAGATCGACATCCTCGGTTATGACGATATGTTGGATTAACCGGGGGTGTGTCGGCCTGGTTTCTGGCTCGTACAGCGGGTCGTACGTGAGCCAGTTGTTGCAGTGGTAGAACAGTCCGTAACAGCGAGTCGTTACGTGGACTGCGTTGTACCTTGCAAGAGTGTCGAGGTCGAGGAAAGGCTAGGGCCTTGCTGGGCCCCCTAGCCGTGCGGACGTATCGGACGGGAACGAAAGCTTTGCCGTGTCAAAGCCGTGCAGACAATGGCTATGGCTAGGTTCGCGCCAAAGCCGTGCGGACGAGCGGACGAGAGCGAAGGCTTTGTCGGGTAAAAGCCGTGCGGACGAGCGGACAAGAGCGAAGGCTTTGTCGGGTCCAAAGCCGTGCGGGCGAGCGGACGAGAGCGAAGGCTTTGCCGTGTCAAAGCCGTGCGAACGAGCGGACGAGAGCGAAGGCTTTGTCGGGTCAAAGCCGAGCATGACGAGCGGACAGGCCATGAGGCCGAGGCTAAGATGGGCGTTATCTTAGCGCTGCGCAGATAGTGAAGCCGTAGCTAAAGGCTGGTCCGTGCCATTAGCGCTGCGCAGCTTATCGGACTATCGGAACCGAGTGAGAGTTAAGACCGGTTGGTCTTAGAATCCGTCTTCGTGTTTGCCACCTGGCCGTCTACTTCGACTGATCATTACTGACCAGTCAGAGATGCTCTGACCCGCAGACAGAGACCTCTTATGGTCCTAAAAAGGACCTTTGTGCATACCTATGTAGGTGGGAGAAAGGCAGGTCTACCACGAGAAGTGGGGCCAACGCCGTAAGTTAAGGTGAATGCGACCGCATAGAATGCGGGATTCCTCCTTAATGAGCTTCGCCAGGAGCGCGCCAACGAGGGTTAAAAAGGGCTTGCTGATATTACGAAGGTGCTGTGACACAGCTCCAGCCGCGTGGATATAAAATTCTTTGATAAAAAATGAGTGTAGCCGTAAAGTATTTTCCTAACCTGCTATAGGCTGGCGACGACTATTAGTTCAAGTCTTATCAAGTAATTTTTGGCCGAAGTGTTTTGTGAATGTTATTAATTTTAATTCTCCCTTTTTCTTTTAGCTATAACGAAATGTCATGGTCGTTAGAAAGAAAAAGGGCTTAGTCAGTTCCGGTCGTACTCGGATATGATCGTCCTAACTCGGGCGTGTAACTTAATGTGTTTAGGTTTATCAGCAGGTCGCGGCAAGGGTTTATCGGCCGGTCGCGGCAACCGTTTGCAATGCTTCAATGCAGCTAAATGGAGATGTCCTCACCGCCTATCTGAGTACAAATGGCGGCGTGGAGGAATACACACTAATTACATCAGTGCATGGAACAGCTTACGGTGATTATGTCTTTACTATGATCCTAGATAGGGGGGGTTCCACTCAATCCCTCATACGATCACATACAGAGACACAACAATGATGGTGGTCGTTGAGGTCAGGAAACCTCTTTGTTGGAACTGCAAAAAGCTGGGACATTTCTCGAGGTCCTGCCCTCAAAATACCACCATCACTGGACCTAAAACAACCAGCACAACGGCTGACACTATAAACGCAACAACAACAACAACAACAACAACTAAAACTGATACAGCAACGAAAAATTCAAACCCAGAAACAGGGGTCCAACCCGAAAAGGAAGAAAGGTTGACCCTAGTAAAAGCGAATAAAAAGAAATCTCCAAAAAAACCAACAACTACTATTACTACAACAATAGCAGCTGCAGCACCAGCGACAACACAAACACCAAATAAAAAGAAAAGCCAAAATCATCAACCAGAAGAAATGAAAACAACATTTAATTTAAAAAGGGGGAGAGACAACGGGGACACGGAGTAAGAGGGGGAGAAAAAACAACAGAAAACAAACTCTCCCAAACCAGAAAAGAAAAACCTCAGCCTCTCCAACCCCAGCAACCAGGACCCCAACGACCAGCAGGAAAAACAATGCCCAAGCGACCGGAACCAGAAAAAAAGACACTCCCTCCATCTCAACGACCAGCCCAAATTATCCCTCCCCTACAACAAGCAAAAAATACTCCTGAAAACCCTACGAAACCCCCACTATCCCCAACACCACCTACGTTATCACCCATCTCAACGCCCAAACTACTATCCTGGCCCCATTCGGCGACAAGAGACCCACAACCGTCGCCATCAACATCTGGCACTGTGCGACAATCCAGGTCGGCCTCCAGAGATGTCCAGCAAGCATTAAATTCTTTTTATTTCTGCCAGGACATCCTGGAGTAGCCGACATTGGATCGTCAAATCAAAAACCTATTGAAACCATTAAGAGACCTTAAAAAAATCAAAAGGACATCACGAATCCGTATCTTTTTGAGGGTACAGCCATGGTGACCACCTTTGTTCGTTCGGCTGGCAACCGAACTAAAGAGCTGTGGCAATTTATTGAGGAAGCCAGTTGAGCGGACATGAGGCTGGCTGATATAGGGCACGACACACTTAACGAAATATCAGCAAAATGTACGAGCAGGGTCCGGATTTATGTTCATCCCACCTTTTATAGGTCCCTAAAGTTGCGGTTTCCACATGATATTGGCGGAATTTCCAGAAGCAGCCGAGTTATTCCTGAACTTTGCACCGGTTCCCTGCGTCAGGCCATCGGCATCCTCACCCCAAAGGATTTCCGGCCCGTAGTCGACACTGAGTAAGGTAAGTTGGATTGATGGCTTTAAACCTTGCAAGTTTGAATGTGAGGGGACTGAGGGATTCAAGCAAGTGTACGCGCTTGCTTGCTGAACTCAAGAATCTCTGTGTAAATGTTGCTGCAGTGCAAGAGACCCACTTCACTTGCGGTGCCGACTGTCGGGTGCTGGAAAGCGACTTTAACGTTTTCTCAGCATACGGCAGCCGCAACAGCGCTGGGGTGTCTTTGCTAGTTGGACGCAGCCTTGATGCTGACGTTGACGTTGTTCTTGCAGGTGACAGGGGGCGCCTGGTTGAGGCCGATGTTGCCGTGAAAACTTTCAAGTTTCGTCTGGTTGCGGTTTATGCGTCCAATATCGCTGCGGAGAGGGTTTCCTTTTTTCGTCGGTTGGCGCCGTTCCTGGACGATACGAAGCGGCTAGGCTTAATGGGTGATTGGAATGCGATCCTTGATCCCAAGATAGATAAGGTCGGGCGGGGAGCTAACAGACTGGGAAGGTGTGAAAGCAGCCTTGTCGGCTTCGTGACTCGTCATGGTTTGGCCGACAGGTTTCGTCTGGATCACCCAGGGCGGGAGATGTGGACGTTGCTAGATAGATCGCCCTCTGCCAAAGTAGGTTCCTACTTGGACAGAGTGTTAGTGAGAAGAGCTGACATTGATTTTATTAGTTGTCCCATGTTCCACTAGATAGCGTGGACTGACCATAAACTTATTAGAGTCAGTCTGCGGTTATCTAATAGGCCTAGTCTAGCCGGCTACTGGAAGTTCAATACCTCCTTACTGGAGATACAGGACTTCCGGGATCGGCTAGAATCTCTAATTCAGCGGGTGTTAGTGGGGGCGGTTACCGAGAATAGGTGGTGGGTTTCTCTTAAACAAATGATTAGAGATTTCGCCACCAATTACGGTCAACAGCTCAATTTAGACAGGACTGCGGAGGCGAAATCTATAGATGATAGACTTTCCCAGGCGGTGGCTGGGGGGACTCCCTAGGTGTAGAGCTAGCTAGGAGGGACGTTGAGCGTGATCAGTAGTTATATCTAGGCTAAAAAGAGTTCTCAACGAAGCTGTGAAATCGAACGCAACTGTGCGTGAAGAAGAAGTGCGAAGGTTCCCCGATCGGTATATCTCATCTGTTAAGACCCCGGACGGACGTCTGCTGCGATCAGGTCGTGAGATACGTGACGCCTTTCGGGCACACTTTCGGGATCGCTTTGCCCGGTGCACTGATCTCCCGCTCCGGGAGTTTCGTAGCTATCTCGCCGACTTTCCCCGACTTGGGGCGGCTGAAGCGGCTAGCTGCGAGGGTGTGGTTTCTGAATGCGAAGTCCGTGATGCATTGAAGCAGGTCGGCCTCAACAAGTCACCGGGACTAGATTGTTTGCTTGAGGATGTCGCACATGTTTGTACCTATTCTGACGGACATGTTCAACCATTGCTTCGCCCAGGGAGCCATCCCTGGTAGCGTTACCAAGGGCGTGATCTCATTGCTGAAGAAAGGTGGCAGACATGTTTGGGAGGGTTTAGACGACTACAGGCCCATAACTCTGCTTAACACAGAGTTAAAGATTTTGGCCCGGGTCTTAGCGAATCGTTTACAGCTTGTCATTAGCGATCTGATCGGCCCCAAACAGACCTTTGCTGTGAAGGAAGATCGATCCAGGACAACCTGCACTTGATTCGCGAGGTCCTAGAGGGGATAAAAGACGACACCGAAGCCGCGCTGATCAGTTTAGATCAGTCCAAGGCCTTCGATAGGGTAGACCATCGGTTCTGGCGTCTGTTTTGGAGACTGCCGGATTCAAACCGGAGATTCGCAGATGGATTAGCGTGATGTACCACAATCCTCAGGCGGTGATGCAGGTGAACGGAAGGCATTCGGGGGTAATCGCGATCGAGCGTTCGGTCCGGCAGGGCTGACCTCTGTCTCCTCTTCTCTATGTCCTCGCGTGGGAGCCCCTCCTGCGCAGGCTTAGGGATGGGGTGACAAGTCCAGCCCTGCGTGGTATCCCATTCGTTGACCGCCTTGCGACCAGAATTTCCGCGTTCGCTAATGACGTCACAGTCTTTGTATCCCGCTGTCAGGATATAGAGGCTGTGAAAGAGGCGGTTGTCGAGTATGAGCGGATTGCAGGGGCCAAGGTTGATTTTGACAAAAGCGAACGTTTGCGGCTCGGTGCTTGGACGGGTAGCAATACTCTTCCAGGGCCTTCCCGCTGGAGTGACGGACCCATCTGCATCCTCGGGGTGTGTTTCGGACCCGACCTCCAACTGGAGCGAAATTGGTCGGAAGTACATGCTAAGGTGAATGCTCAGGTGGGAATCTGGCTTTCAAGGAGGTTGTCCTTAAAGGGCAGGGCGGAGGCGTGCGCCGCGTACGTCTTCCCCTTAATCCTTTACCGATTGGCTGTACATCCTCTGCCTAAGGCACATCGGTTGGCGCTTCAACGATCCCTCTCCAGATTACTCTGGGGAGGTGCAAGGCCGATGGTCCGTAGACAGGTCTGTATCCAACGTACACGCAACGGGGGTCTGGGTATGCCTGATTTGGAGAGCCACTGGCTTGCTGAAAGACTTGCATATCTGGCCGAGTCTTGACGGGGGACTCAGTGTGGAGACGAAAGGCGAGTCGAACTTTTCCTCGCCTCAACTCAGACCTAAAGGCTGAAGGTCGACGTAGGCCTTTGGGCGAAGCACTGTTTGTCCGCGAGTGCCGAAAGGCCCTTCGTAACTTTCTTGGGTCCAGTGACCTTTCATGGCCTTGGAAGGAACTGTATCGGGAATTAGTGGTGAGTTCCGCTTCTGATCCTCTCAGCGAGCGGCACGGCTGGACGGCGGAGGAGATCCGCTCTCACTGGAATTGGGTGCCAGGATCGAGCTTCTTGAACAACTCCGAGTTCTCGCTCACCTGGCGACTTGCACGGAATGCGTTGCCCCTTCGTGACTTGAAATACAAAGCGGGCCTGGCAGACATGCCTGATTGCTCTCGCTGCAGTAGTGGCCTGGAAGAAACGGCTGAGCACGCCTTCTACTACTGCGAGCGAGTTCGCCTGTTTTGGGATCACGTCGGGGAGTGGACGGCTCGCATCGAACCCAAAAAGCTTGTGCTGCTCGACGTTGGTTATGTCGTAGACAACGTTCTTCCTCCGTTTCATGGTGAGAAGCGTATGGTGTTTCTCGCGATCCTAGCTGTAGCTCGAGTGGTGATTTGGACGACGCGAAACAAGAGATTGTATGCGGATGCAAACTTTTCTCATCGTGATCTGGTTTTGTATTTTAGGCATTTGCTTAGGGTCAAAATCAGATGCGATAGAAAACGCTTGGATCGCATAACATTCAGCAAAAGGTGGGTGAATGCAGCGAGCCTGGTCGTACGAAAGGGGGCAATGTAGGAGTTATCCTTCCCTCCTCTGCGACCCATGGCGTCTACGGTATGGGTCCTCAGGGACCCCATCCCTGGTATGTAGGATTGTTTTTTCCCCCTCGAAACCTAGTTATCCGTACGTTGTGACTCATTGCCCCCGTCATCTAATCGTTAGCATCTTAAGATCTTCCCCCTCCCAATTATTTTCGTACCTCAACCCGAATCCCAGCCCGCTTTTATTGAAGATCTTGAACATTCATATGTAAAAAATCATATTACCTGTTTCTATCGACCCATACCGCGCCCGACCCTTTATTTCTTTTATCCCTGTAGATTAGGATTCCTGCCCCACCTAGGGTAGGTCCGGCTTGTTCCTGGTTTCTTTCGACCCGGAAAACAGTCGGCCTCCAATTTTATAGACGGGAGGGATGGGAGGGAAACCAAACGGGGAATTTTTCCTTGTTTTTCTTGTACATATATTTTTCCGGGTTTTTTTTCTCCCATTCCCATCATATCATTGTACATAAACCATATTTGTAAATAAAAATCATATACCTCTTCCGGGCTTTAAGTAGGTCTTCTTCATAGAGCAAATGTGGTATTTTGGTAACCGCTGCGCGCATGATGAAGGATGAATGGTTATATATTGTACTGTTGAATGGGTCGGTGAATGTGGCTAGCTAGGTTCCCTTAGAATTCTTAGTTAAAGCATGACCGCTCCCTTCCCCACCCCCTAAAACCTCGAGGCCTTGTGCCTCCGTTGTATCATAACAACGAAATAAATTAAGCCCACGAGTCAGACCAGAAGAGCCGTTCCTATTGTTGAAGTATATCATTACTCTATCACTAATCCTATGTTCTTATTACTAACAGTCTCTTTCTTGTAAATACTCTTTCCTGTAAATATAACTATTTTCCTCACATATCGTGGTTTGTCTTATTACTACGACTTGTATTCACTAACCAGAACACAACAATAACTGTCACTAATTTTTTCCCCATGAACATTATTAGTTTTAGGGTGTATTTGAAGCTGAAGCTCTCCTATGAACTTTAGAGCCCCCGTGGGGATTTTAAAAAAAAGACAATAACATAAAAAATAAAATAAATAAATAAATGCAAAAGTAACAGTTTCTCAGGAAGCCCCCGAAATCGGCGCATACCTAATGTTATCGCCTAAGGACCATTTTTCAACTTGTTCTTGGGAGCAGACTTCATGTCTCTTCTGTGAACTAGGAATTCATTTTGAATACTATTGTGCATGGCCCTCATTATTGTGTTTTCCCAGCTTCCTTCGGCTTTGCGACCAGGGTTTCGGAATACTGCTGTTTGTCTTGTGACTCCGCGCTCTGCAGGTTAGGATTAGAATGAATCCTGCTGTTGACAGAGGAAAACATGCCTAAATTCTTTTCCTGGTCAAGGGACTATCCGGTAATCCTTTTTCCCACATGTTATATTCAACCATTTATTCAGGTCTTGTTGCATCTGTTTTCGCTGGCCAAACTTAAGGAAATCTTTTCTAAACCTTACAATCCAAAAATATTTCATGTAATATATTTTTCTTCACGGCATTAATACATTTCATGTTTATTTTAACCTGTACATTACATTCACCCCTCTTGCTTACATGATTCTGTCTATTTTTACCTTTTTATGCCTCCTCTTCTCCTGTTCATTCCCCTATAAATAAACTTAGTCTAGCATTTCAAACCTTGGTTTTATTTGACTTTTCTTTGATTGTGTCAAATTTTGTGTTATGGTTGCTGGGGACCAGATATACTCCTAGACACTTGCCCTAAATTCGCTGCTGTTATAAAACTAAGAAGAGGAGCTTCCTGGCGCCAAAGAGAAATTCTTCCTCAGATTTAAACACTTCGACTTGGATAAATTTTTCCCTCTCAGCTGCTAATAGGGAGCGCACGTACTGGCTAAAGCTCGGGGACTTGCAGCGTGCTGTGCCTCCAGCTTGTAATTGCCAAAGATAATTCCATATTATACTTCAAACGCGATGTCTAGGATAACGCAACTATTTCTACTGTTTCAGATCAACACTCTTCAAAACAGAATAGTTGTAAAGCCCCCAAATAAAATTTGAGTCTAAAGGTATCCCTGTGTTTTCCCTTCTGTCCTTAATTTGTTTTATAGCATCAACAGACAAAAGAAGATAACGAGTCAGAAGAAAAATGTTATCCCAGTCCTGACGTGAGTGTTATAGACAAGCGGATGATTGCAAGAGACAACGGACGTGAGGATTGGATTTAATTTTGTTTACTTTTAAATCAACAAAAGTCGGTATATTAGAAGTTATACCACAAAAAATTGATCCCGACACACTCATGCACTGGAAAAAGTCAGGAAGCTCCCAGACATTGGACCCATAAACCCGAATGAAATGAAACACCTTGTCCTTTATAGCAACGTCCAGCACACAAAATCTACCCGCCAGACCTGAAAAAAAGTGATCATTCCGCATAAAGGTTTTTTACTTATCAACCAGCAGATCCCTCTAAGACGACCTTCAAATTAGGCTGAAAAAGGCTGTTAAACCTTCGGTAGTATACTTTCATGAAAGTTGAAGTCAAAATGAGTCTCCTGCAAACAGAAGGAGAGCTGGAGGCGAGAAAGAATTTGACTCCTCTTCGAGTAAAACCTCACACCGCGGGCATTTACATTGACCAACCATAAATCCATCATGATGACTACAGGAGTTGGGTACCTGGACTGAACTTGGCGGGAGTGAGGACTTACAGTCTGACTCCCTGACGCAAAGCCCGTCTCTTTAGCGATGGTGTCGTTATGAACGACAACCCTGATATCCCACAGGGAAGTTAGTTTTAGTACTCTATAAATTGAGTACTGCAAATAAATTGAGACCCTTCCAGTAACATTCTTCCTTTGGTGACGATGAGAGAGGGCCTAAATGGCTTACCCAATTATATTCATAATTTCCTCAGACGCTCGACCGGTTCTTACGACTGACAGTACCTTCGCTTCGAGGAAGTTCGAAAAGTCCTCCACATATTTACTGTCCGCCTCTTTAAAGCGGTAAAGGACTCTTAAATCCTTCATGTGTTGCAGCTGGAGTTTATTTCTCCTCTCCCGGATCTCCGCGTCCATCCTGCATACGACTTCCTTCTTTTTGCATCTCAGATTCTCCTTCTTTTTATGTTTAGGTTGCTCATCCTTTGAGCAACTAACAAACACCGCTGCCATTTCTTGGGGTTTGTTACTGTTGATGATGATGATTGACCCCGTTGTTGTTTTGGTGATGGTGCCGCTGTTGCAAATTCTCAGAGGGAGGGGGATACTGCCCCCCCCCAACAGAATCGATGTTCCGACTGTAGGTGAGACTACAAGAGTTTCCTTTTATACCTTACGCGATAGTCGGTGGAAGGAATTCTGAATTTGGTCGGGCGTTTTCTCAAGGGCCTTCTTCTTCAGCAATTTACAGCAATCTCTCCACAATACCTACAGGCTGTTTTTTTTTCTGGTTATGATCACTAGCAACTTCAGTTCATTCAAGTTCAATCAGTTGGGAATGGAAAAGATTTTACAAACATGATTCCAACCCTCCATTCCTCCCGTATATTGTAGTGAGATGCAGACAACTTATCAAACTGCTTCATGTATCATGGGATATTTAACGACTCCCCATATGGGCCGTAAGAACGAATAGATACTTTTATATATGAGGTGCGAATGGGTTGCTAACAACATAATCCTTAAGCGGTCAATAGTCAAAGTGGGACAAAGAAATAATTACAATAAACACTTATTTGTGTGTTGGTCTGAATATCCTGTTCGTCTTTCTTGTATATGTTTCTGATTCTATAGGGTTGTTGGTTTAAGAGAGCCGCTCTCGGTTGCTTTCACTAGGGCTCAAATGTCCGTCTACGTGCTGATATATTTTGATATCTATCATCAAGTAGATTGTGAATCATTTTTAGAGCATTGTTGATGTGTTTTCTTGATCCCCATCATAAGGAAGATTCTTGAGCTAGAAGAAAAATCTTTGGTAACAGCAATTACTTCATTACTTTTATCTTGTGGTTCTCGTTTTGGTTTTCATTTCTTACAAAGATTGCTGAATTATTTTACTCTTATGCATGACAAAATTAATTATTTCTAGAGTAGATTTAAAAAAAATTTAATACCACAACTAAAAGGATATTCAAAGATACACCGATTTGTCATCACATGAAAGGTGAAGGGCTTTCTGATCTACCAGCATGTGGAATAGCTAAGTTATAGTCGATATAAAAAGCTTGCAATCTTATCACAGACAGAAGAGAATGTCTTCAATTCCATTTTTATTGTCTACACCATTCTTTCTGCAATTTCAATCGATTGTTGATGTTGTATTGGAGTATTTTATATAGAATACAGCCAATATTTCGTAACCAAGAACTACTTCTCATCACAAAATTCACTAGTGTTATCTGATGTCTTTGGCACTCCTTTTCGAGAAAAGATTGCCTTGCAATGTAGCTTCTCCAATTAGTAGCCTGAAGGTTTTCATGCCATCTAGAAAAAACAGTCCTCTAAAATAATTAAAAATCCAATACCATTAATAAAAGAATTGTCCATGCGAACAAGAGTCCAAAGCTCCACTTGCTCAATGTAACAAAGATGACAATTTATTTGTCGTATTTACAGGCGCGTAAAGTTCATGGTAGTTGTGTCTTCAGTTAGATGGTTGGTGTCGGTAGCTGGTATGGTTGAGGTCGAAGAGAAGCAGCTAGACGATCGTTGCGGATAGCTGATGTTGGTTGAGTCGTAGATAAGTGGACGTTTGGTTCGGGTAGCTGATGCTGGTCGACGTCGAGGTTGGTATGTACCAAAATGGTCGTGCCTTTGCTAACCCGTGCTTTAGCGCTGTGCAGCCGTGCAAATGAACGAGGGAACCGACAGCTAAAGCTAACCTGTGCTTTAGCACTGCGCAGCCGTGCAAACGGACAGGGGAACCGACGGTTAAAGCTAACCGGTGCTTTAGCACTGTGCAGCTAAGCGGACGAACGGAGAACGGAACCGACCGAATGTTTAAGACTGGGTGGTCTGAGAGTCCTCTTCGTGTGTGCCGCCGGCCGTCTGCTTCGATGAGTCTGTAAGGACCGTCAGAGATACTCCAACCCTCAGAAGAGGACATCTAGTGGTTCTTAAAATGACCTTTTTGCATATCTAAGTGATGGAGAGGCGAATGTGACCAAGGGATGTAGGATTCAGCCTTGAAGGAGCTTCGCTTGAAAAGCGCGCTGATATTTGCCAATGTCTCCGACCAGACAAGGCTTGACACAAGGTCAAAAGCCCGAAGGTCGATTAAAGTGGGGATAAGGGGGAGGGGAAGTTCGAGAACGAGCCGAGACTTGAACCCTGCTGGTCTATGTTGCTCATAGGCTTACTTGGTGCAATGTGAGCCTGATGAACCAAGTAGTTTCACAAACCTAAATGTGGGTCCGGGCACGTATGCCGGGTTATGGCTTGAGGTATTTTGTTGCACGCCCCACCTTACGGGCAACTGTGGCACAAGGCCTTTTTTCGGTGGGTCCGGGCGCAGGGCCGTAGCCCACACGCACCCGGCATTTCCCAAAAATGCCTACGGCCCCGTCGGCATTCCCCTAATGAGGGGCGCCGGGCGATTAACCCAACCTCCCCTAAGGGAGTGAAAGCCTGGGGGGAAGGCCCCCTGAGGCCGAAGGAAATCCCCAGGCACCGAGACACACTCGGCCGGCCAAAGTGCTGGAGAGGACCAGTCCAAAATCAATCTGATTTTTTGCCGGGTTATGGCTTGAACTGTATTTATCCTACGCCCCACCAGCGTACGAATATGGCACAAGGCCGTTTTTAAGGTGGGTCCTGTCGCAGGGCCGAAGCCCAACGCGATAGGCAGTTCCAAAAATGCCTCGGACCCCGTCAGCATTCCCCTTTTCGGGGCGCCGGGCGATAAACCCAACCCCTCCGAAGAGGGTTATAGCCTGGGGGGACGGCCCCCTGAGGCCAGAGGTGATGTATCCAGTGGTGGAACACACCCGAACAGACTGTGCAGCTCGCAACCACAGCCGGTCGAGAGCGCCCCACCACAGGACACAAAGCATCGCCAAAAAAAAAAAACGAGCCAAAGTGCTGGAGAGGACCAGTCCAAAATCAATCTGATTTTTTGCCGGGTTATGGCTTGAACTAGACAGTGGAAAAAAGGCTCGTTGATATCCAGCAGTAGCAGCCACAGTCTAACAGGTCTGCCTAAGTTTAACGTTAATCTTTTAAAAATAGGAGTGGAAGTACAGTTCTTCTTTAGCTAGGGATAGGCTTCGAAAGATAATTCACTTTATTTTGATAGAGTTACTTTAGCCAGACGTGTTCTGTAAATGTTGTTTGATGTGATTTATTCCCTTTTCTTAGCTGTAACGGCGGGTCAGGGTCGAAAAAGGCTTCGTCATTTCCAGTCTTGGCCGGATGTCGTGTTTGTAGGGGTATGCGGAGTCCGATCTGTTTACGTTTGTGAACGGGTCGCGACATCCTTTACTGGACATTTGTCATCCGCTGAGTGGACGTACTGATTAAAAAGATAAAAGTGTATGAATAAATAACGAATTTTATTGGTTGAAGTTTTGTAAATTACCATAGGTGCAGATGATTGGTTCAGTAATAAGTCTGAAACGGACACAGTTTTGTCGGGCCTAGGTTCTTTTTAGATTCGCGTTCATTTATTCTTGACGTTGGACTTTTGTTATATTTATTGTTGTTTTTTCTGTTATTTACCTTGACTTTAAAAACTTCTGCTGTGGAGTTGTGAAAAAGTAAAATTATATATCTTGTTGGACTTTTGTTATTTTTTTAAAAACTTCTCCAGCCTCTGCAGTGGAGAAGGATAAAATGTTTGAATTTTTTTTGCACCGTGTTTATTTTCTTTAAGAAAATCCTGACCCAACAAATGTTTTATAGCAGGGAGAGTTTTTTGGTACCCACTGTTACAAGAAAATACACCTTGGCAAGGGAGACACTATTTCCTCCTAGCCAAGAAGCATCTGAGAATAATTACCGACACAGGAACATGTATCATACATCAAAATGAATCTGATCCTCAGTGGATCACATCCCTAATTCACAGCATAGTCACTGTTTCTCTCATAATCAATATTGTTCCATCTTCGAATGAGAACATTTATGACAACCTGGTAAAATTCTATTGACTGTTTTTTGAGTCACTTCATTACTGCAGTTTTCACTTCTTCGTCACTGGCATAATGTTTGCTTTTTAAACCAACTTTCATGATAATTTGAAGGCGTTAAATCTTGCTAATCGATAATGTCGTCCTCCTGCATGACAATATTCGACCACACACAAGTCTCAGGACAAGGGAGACGATCGTCTCATTCAGGTGGATCACATCCTCCTTACTCACAAGATTTAGTGCAATCTCGAATGTGCCGTTATAGCAAAGGATCGTGACACCAAGAGCAGGTAATCCTACTAGTTTTTCTTAATGCACCTGCTGTATTGTAATGATTAAAAGTATAATCTCATGGCTGCAGCTGTGATTTCACTTTTGTAACTCTGTGCCAGACTTAGCTTAGTATATATCAATAATATATACGCTGAAAAGCATCTCGTTCAGGGCTTCGACAAGAAAACTAAAAAACAAACGAAGATAATGCGGAAAAAAGAAGAACAGAGACTATTAGTCTGTAAGAAGAGGAAGGTATAAGTAAATGAGAGAGGGGGGCAAATAGTTAGCGTTGGGGCTGTTTTATGTTCAAGTCAGACAGTGTGAGCTCACGTACTGAATTTTCCGACAAATATTTGGTTGAAGATTTCTGGCCCTTTTGAAAATAAATCGATATGCAACTTAAGTTTCCGGGACAATATTTGCTAAATTGTTTCAATAGTCGTCCTAGGCTAAAAAAAAAAGTTTTCTTTTTCTTTTTTCTGCGATCTAACCTTTTTTCCTTTTTTTTTTTAAATGTATTTTCGTCTTCTTTTTCAAACTTCAGTCCACAGCTTGCAGTCGACTAAGTTTTTCAAAACCATTAAAAAACAACTCAAACACTGACTAAAATAGGAATTAAAAAAAAAAAACAAAAAAAAAAACAAAACAAAACAAAACTAGTGAGTTCTTGCCAGCAGCAAAATATTATCAAATGAAAACCATTTCCAATCGACTTTTATAATTTGAGAAGGAACACCGAAGATGTACAAATGACATGAAATAAAATTGAAAAACAAATGTTTGCCAAAATAACGAACAAAAACAATGAATGAAACAGAACAATGGTTACAAAGAAATATTCGTGAAAACTTAAATACCCTCTTGCTTTATGGAAAAACTTTTTAGCGATTGATGAAGTGGTTATTATTGTTTAGCGAGGGGGAACCTTTTTGTAGCCGGAGTTATTTGTTGTTGGTAGCGAGGAATGATGTAACGTATGTGTGTTTACGTTTTAGTGTTTCCTCGCTTAGAGTTGTTAGTCCTCTCGCTAAGTTTGTAGGAATTGAAAGGTAGAATGATGAAGTAGTAAGATGGACGAGAGTCGAAAGGTGTTTTTTGGATAAGGGTTTTATTGCAGCATGGAATATGGTTTGCTTTTGGTGCTGCAAGACTCGTGGAGTTAAGGCTTGTTAGTGTTAGAGGCAAAATGGCGTAGCGAGATGTTGAGATGGCACCGTGTGTTGCTGGAAGTGTGAGGGATTGTGTTTAGAGTCACCGTGTAGTTTTGTGTCTGGTATTTGGGGGAGAGTTTGCGTTATCTCCATGTGGTCGAGAGCGGAGTTACGCTCTGATCGACATAGCCAATTTTTGGGGTGACACAAAGTTGGGCTTGTGCGAGGCATGTTGTATGTTTCTAATTTATCTTCAACTGGGATTCCTCGTAGGAAATCCATAAATTAGATGGTTCCCTCGTGGTTGTGTCCATGTTGCTGCTGCTGGTGTTGCTATGTTAAAGCCGCAGTGAGATGTCCACACTGGGCGGCTTGTCTAGCTACAAAGCATCGCTAAGTAGGAACGGTCAGAGGAACGTCTGTTCTGGTCGCCGTCTCAAGCCAAAGAGACTGGGTTTGGCTGCTCACCCGTTTTGCAAGCCGGAAATGAAGGTCCGGGCTGAATAGGATAAGTCATCTTGATTGGGTGAAATTAAGTGTTGAAATAAATTTGCGCGCCAAACCAAAATACGAAATTTTCCTCTTCTCTACAACTTGATTTAAAAAAAAATTTCGCCCCGGTTGTTCAAGAGTAAATATGTGTGTGATGTAAATATCTGGTAAATAATAGCGATTCATCAAATATCCAATTGACTGACAAAGGAGGTTTCTTAGTTATTTTAATAGACTCCAACGCAACAAAAATCTTATAAATTTTCGTCTAAATTACTGGTTACAAAATGCAGTTTGTCTCATTACGTGACTGCTCCAGATTACGTTTTTATCAGATTTAGTGCCTCAGTAGGAAAAACTTAGAAACCATCATTCTGTCTCTTATGTTTTAGTGAATTATTTTTTTCTTTAAAAAACACTCCCGATACTTGGGAAAAACAGTTTTGTAGAGAAGAGGAAAATCTCGTATTTTGGTTTGGCGCGCAATTTAATTCAACACTTAATTTCACCCAATCTGCCCTCTCAACATCTCGTAACTCAATTTCGTCTCCATACTAACAAGCCTAAACTCCACGAGTCTTGCAGCACAAAAGCAAAACCCATAATTCCATGCTGCAAATAAAAACCTTATCCTAAAAACACCTTTCGACTATCGCCATCTTACTTCATCTTCAACCACCTTTTATTACCTAACAACTATAAGCGAGGGGACTAGCAACTCTCAGCGAGGAAACAACACAACGTAAACACAAATACGTTACACCATCTTCCTCGCTGAACCAAACAAACTTTCCCTTGTTACTAACAAATCAACTTCTCCAGCTAAAATCATCCAGGCCAAAAACCCCGTACAAAATATCCCGTACAGTTTGTAACTGTTCCATGGATCATGAAAGACGGGGCTGGATTATTCTAGAGTGAAAGTGAAGGTATAGAACACACATTTTTCAGCCTTAAAATAATCAACCCCCAAAATATAGATAAGAACATTCTTGAAATTTCGGATTAAAATCGCATTATCATTGAAGTTACACTTTTATATTTTTCAACCAATCCGCTAAAAACATAGAATAAGAACATTCTAGAAAATTCGGCTCAGAAACTAATTAATAGAAAAATATTTAAAATAAATAAGTAATTATACGAATCTGATTGGTCAAGAAATGTCTGTGCGCTTGAATTTTAGGATCCGCAATAAAACTTAACAAAATCCTATTTTTGATCCACTTTAGTTCACCAAAAAAGTATAAATAACGAAGAATTTAGTTAACTAAGGCATTCCACTACCAGACCCTCAGGCAGTGGTGCAGGTGAAGGGAAGGCGTTCGGGGGCGTTCGCGATCGAGCGTTCGGTCCGGCAAGGCTATCCTCTGTCTCCTCTTCTCTATGTCCTCGCGTTGGAGCCCCTCCTGCGCAGGCTTAGGGATGGGAGGACAAGTCCGGCCCTGCGCGGTGTCCCTTTTGCTGGCCCTCTTAAGGCAAGGGTTTCTGCGTTCGCTGATGACATCACAGTCTTTGTATCCCGCCACCTGAATAGAGAGGCTGTGAAAGAGGCGGTTGTCGAGTACGAGTGGATTGTAGGAGCCAAGGTCAATTTTGACAAAAGCGAAGGTTTGCGGCTCGGTGCTTGGAGGGGTAGCAATGCCTTTCCAGGGCCCTTCCGCTGGAGTGGCGGACCAATCCGTATCCTCGGGGCGTGGTTTGGGCCCGACCTCCAACTGGAGCAAAATTGTTCGGAAGTACAAGCTAAGGTGAATGCTCAGGTGGGAATCTGGCTTTCAAGGAGGTCGTCCTTAAAGGGCAGGGCGGAGGCGTGCGCCGTGTACGTTTTCCCCTTAATCCTTTACCGATTGGCTGTACATTCTCTGCCTAAGGCACATCGGTTGGCGCTTCAACGATCCCTCTCCAGATTGCTCTGGGGATGTGCAAGGCCGATGGTCCGTAGACAGGTCTGTATCCAACATACACGCAACGGGGGTCTGGGTATATCTGATCTGGAGAGCCACTGGCTTGCTGAAAGACTTGCATATCTGGCCGATCCTTGATGGGGGACGCAGTGTGGAGACGAAAGGTGAGTCGGAATTTTCCTCGACTCGAGTCAGACCCAAAGGCTGAAGGTCGACGTAAGCCTTTGGGCGAAGCACTGTTTGTCCGCGAGTGCCGAAAGGACCTTCGTAACCTTCTTAGGTCCAGTGACCTTTCACGGCCTCGGAAAGAACTATATCGGGAGCTAGTGGTGGGTTCCGCTTCTGATCCTCTTAGCGAGCGGTACGGCTGGACGGCGGAGGAGATCTGCTCTCACTGGAATTGGGTGCCAGGATCGAGCTTCTTGAACAACTCCGAGTTCTCGCTCACCTGGCGACTTGTTCGGAATGCGTTACCCCTTCTCGGCTTGAACTACAAGGCGGGCCTGGCAGACATGCCCGATTGCCCTCGCTGCGGCAGTGGCTTAGAAGAACCGGCTGAGCACGCCTTCTACTACTGCGAGCGAGTTCGCCTGTTTTGGGATCATGTCGAGGAGTGGACGGCTCGCATCGAACCCAAACAGCTCGTGCTGCTCGACGTTGGTTATGTCGTAGACAACGTTCTACCTCCGTTTCAGGGTGAGAAGCGTGTGGTGTTTCTCGCGATCCTAGCTGTACCCCGAATGGTGATTTGGACGACGCGAAACAAGGGATTGTATGACGATGCAAACTTTTCTCATCGTGATCTGGTTTTGTATTTTAGGCATTTGCTTAGGGTCAAAATCAGATGCGATAGAAAACGCTTGGATCGCATAACATTCAGCAAAAGGTGGGTGAATGCAGCCTGGTCGTACGAAAGGGGGCAATGTAGGAGTCATCCTTCCCTCCTCTGCGGGCCCATGGCGTCTACGGTACGGGTCCTTCGGGACCCCATCCCGGATAAGTAGGCATTATTTTTCCCCCTTGAAACCTAGTTAGAAGTATGTTGTGAGTCATCGTCCTCGCCATCTAGTCGTTAGCTCTCAAGATCTTCCCCATCCCCATTATTTTTGTACCTCAACCCATTTTCCAGCCCGCTTTTGTTGAAGATCTTGAAAACTCACATGTACAAAAATCATATTACCTGCTTCTATCGACCCACACCACGCCCAACCCTATATTTCTTTGCCCCACTATATTAGGGTCCCTGTTCCACCTAGGGTAGATCCGGCTTGTTTTCGGTGTTTTCGGACACCGGTAAACAGTCGGCCTCCATTTTTTTCAGACGGAGGGATGGGAGGACAACCAAACGGGGATTTTTTCCTTTGTTTTTCGCCTTTTATGTTTTTATATATTTCGGAGTTTTTCTCCCATTCCCATCATATACACTCATTGTAAACAAATCATAAATTGTAAATAAAATCATTCATTACTTTCGGGGTTTTAAGTAGGTCTTTTTCATAGAGCAAATGTGGTATTTTGGTGGTTGCAGCGCGCATGGCGATGGAAGGATGGTTATATATTGTACTGTTGAATGGGTCGGCGAATGTGGCTAGCTAGGTTCCCTTAAAATACATAGTCAAGGCAAGACCGCTCCTTTCCCCCTCCCCCTCAAGGCCTCGAGCCTTCCATTTTTGTATTTAAATGGGAATAAACATTCCACTACCAGACAGAGAGAGGCAAGAACTACAGACAACAGAAAGCATCATAGACAGGACACAGAGCGAAAAAGCATTCGACGTTATTTTGCCAACTACCGATGAGCGACTCGTTGTCGCCAAAGATCATAAACCTCCAGAAAAAAAAAACGCACGTGTGGACTTGAGAGAACAAAAGGCCCATTCTTACGGTCACGCACATATATAAACACGCGCATACACATGTATGTAAGTAAAATCAATTTTTATTATTTTTACTTCTGCCAACTATGGACACATTGATTCGATAGACTTTCCTAACATGTACACACGCACACACGGGCGAACAAATCATTTTTATTGAACTGGCCATGGCTGTATTTTCTACATACTCACACACACATAAAATGAACATTGTATCTTAATTATTTTTATCATATTTGTTATTATGATTATTAAATTGCTTGTTTCTTAATATTTGTTGCTGTCACATTCCATTTGTTTACGTGCTTGTAAAATTTGTGTTGTATTTGTGGAAACGAAACCTGAAAGTAATTCCCGTTAACTACGGTTGGTACTTAGTCCTCCAGAGAGGTCTTCTTTATTGAGATTTCTTACCATTTTTGTACTGAGTGTCAACAAGTAATGAAATATGACTCAATTAGCTGAGAAAATGGGTGTAAACCGATAAAATATACGTTACTTTGAACGACATATTTTATTTTAAGAAATGAAGTTTAATTCTCATTTGTTTGGCTTAGTTTACCATAAGTATTGGGCACTCAGTGAGCATCGTACTTACTGATAATGGATTACTACGCTCATCCGACAAATAATCACTTCTAATGACCACAACATGGCGTTACTCCTTTGTCATTCTCCCTTTTGAGGCTTCGAGCAATAAACTCAGATCTGCTAAGCAGGTTCTGCAAGGGAAAAGCCCCTTGGAACCTAGCCAATATCATTTTCTATATAAAAATAATCTGTTAAAAACAATTTATTTAAAATTCGCTATATTTTAGTCTTTGAGTTCGCTATTACTGATGTAACATACGCCGGTAGTGTGGGGGGCATCAAGGGCATTGCCCCCTTGAACCAATTTTATTATCAACAGGTTATCAATCACATGGAAATCTGATTTCTTCGAAGCTGTAGTTGCGTTCATACTACTATATGGACGCTAATCAAACACATAAAGAAAAAAATAGATGGGAACTACCCCCCCCCCAAAAAAAAAGCAGTTGTACGGCCACCTACCTCCCATCACACAAACCATCCAAATAAGACAAACAAGACATGCGAGGCACTACCGGAGAAACAAGGACGAATTCTTAAGTAACGTTCTCTTCTGGACTTGCAAAACAAAGACTTCCATACATCACTTCTTTTCGGTCATAGGATGCAGCTTAACAGGCCTACCAAGAGTGATGATGACTTCTAACAATATTTTCTCCCTCCAGTTGTACATCTGCTCCCGGACTTAGCGGATTCTCCACTCCATTTGCAATGCATAACAACATGCCTGCTCGACCCCATCTTATGTTTTTCCTCTTTTGGGGCCTTGTGCTATATTTCAGCAAGAAGCAGTCAATCGACCAGGTCACGTAAAAGTAGTGAATAATTGTGATTGGAAGGAGGAAATAGGATTTTAGTAAGGGAATCTGTTGCTTGCTGAGAAAAAGATACGACGAACTTCCAATTAACGCTACTATTCAGAAACTAGTTAAGCTTTTCTTTTTTCATTTAACATTGCATTTTTATCATCAATTTAATATCTTTAAATGAATTCTTTAAAATTAGCGTTAAAAAGTATTTTTAACGGAGTCACTAACTAAGAGAAGTAAGATTACTGAACGTTTTTGTTTCTCTTTTTCATAGTCTGTCTATTCTTAAACCTTTAATACACATTTAGTTTTTAAGCAAAAATTAAAACATAAAATCAAAGAAACAAGATTATTTGCAGAAATTCAAAGATTAAGTCTCTTCATCTGTGTTATAAAAAAATCAAATTGTTCATAAATTTTCAAGTCAAAGTTTTTTGCAGTTCAATATTTTTGTCATAAAAAGTTCTCCGAAAATTTGGAATAACACTCTAAAAGGTCCTGATATTTTTACGTAACTCTATGATATTGACATATAGTTTAATTTAACTAAAATTTGCGTTTGTACATAGAATTCTATTAAGTTCATCGTTTCCGAGATTTGAACATGAAACAACTTGGATAAAAAAAAACACAAAAAAAAAAAAGAACAAAACAAAATAAACTTAACTAGAAGAGCGCAACTCCAACCTTCACAAGTCTATAGCGACTACTACTTACTAAAAAACTGCTGATGTTTTCTAAAAGAAAAGAAGAAAAAAAAAGTTCTACGATGCTTCTACTGTCTGAACTTTAGAGAAGAGAAAGGAGGAGGATTTATTTTACGGTTGCTATCCCGGCGAAGGCAAAGCTACCAAAAACTGTTATTTTGCCAACAGATTCACCATTAAGAAATGACGATGG